>JAMWET010007317.1:50000-55000 GCA_024036415.1 Prochilodus magdalenae | reverse complement strand
TTATTACTGTAAATCAGTACTGCTTATATTAGTATTATTACTGAAAACTAGTACTATAAATCAGTACTGCTTATATTAGCATTATTACTGTAAACCAGTACTACTTATATTAGCATTATTACTGAAAACTATTACTGTAAATCAGTACTACTTATAATAGCATTATTACTGTAAACTATTACTGTAAATCAGTACTACTTATATTAGCATTATTACTGTAAATCAGTACTACTTATGTTAGCATTATTACTGTAAATCAGTACTGTAAATCAGTACTACTTATATTAGCATTATTACTGTAAATCAGTACGGCTTATATTAGTATTATTACTGAACTCTAGTACTATAAATCAGTACTGCTTATATTAGCATTATTACTGTAAACCAGTACTACTTATATTAGCATTATTACTGTAAACCAGTACTGTAAATCAGTACTGTTTATATTAGCTTATACGCTGTGAACTAGTTCACTGTAAATCACGTCACTCGCTTATATAAGCCCTTGCTTACTGGTAACCGCCAGTAGTGCTCCTTCTACTTACGCTATTTATTCCTGTAAAAACCCACGTACTGCCAAATCAGTACTGCTATATCAGCACGATCTTCACTGGGGGTGAACTTAGTACTGAGTCATCTCCTACTGCTTATATAAGCATTATTACTGTAAATCAGTACTGCTTATATTAGCATTATTACTGTAAACTAGTACTGCAAATCAGTTAGCGCTTATATCAAGACCTATTATCTGTAAACTAGTACTGTTGTGTTAAATCAGTACTACTTCTATATTAGCATATTTAACTGTAAAACTAAGTACTGTAAATCAAGTTACTCTAGGAGGCTGTATAGTAAACATTATTAATGTAAACTAGTAAATAAGTAAATCAGTACTGTATATTAGCATTAATTACTGGTAAACGTAGTACTGTAACAAGGATCAGTACTGGCTTATATCTAGCATTATAACTGTAAACATACTAGTACGTGAAATCAGTACTAGAACTTAATATTTACGCATTATTACTGTAAACCAGTACTGTAAATCAGTACTGCTTATATCAGCATTATTACTGTGAACTAGTACTGTAAATCAGTACTGCTTATATAAGCATTATTACTGTAAATCAGTACTGCTTATATTAGCATTATTACTGTAAACTAGTACTGTAAATCAGTACTACTTATATTAGCATTATAACTGTAAACTAGTACTGTAAATCAGTACTGCTTATATTAACATTATTAATGTAAACTAGTACTGTAAATCGGTACTGCTTATGTTAGTATTATTACTGTAAATAACTGTTACTGTAAATCAGTACTACATTATTACTGTAAATAACTACTACTGTAAATCAGTACTACTTATATTAGCATTATTACTGTAAATTAGTACTGCTTATATTAGCATTATTACTGTAAATCAGTACTGCTTTACACTATTATTACAGCTGTAATACATGAGTAGTACCAATGTAAAGAATTATTACTACTGTAAATCAGTACTACTTATGTTGGTGGGGACGACTGTAGCAATTCACTATCTTGGTACTGTAACTATTACTGTAATTTAAGTACTTGGCGACACAATATAGTATCACACGTACTGTAATATAGTGAGCAGCACTAAGATAACTAAGTATGTTGCACGTAAATCTAGTAATTTTCTATTAGTAGGTTACTGTTACTGTGGTAAGATACTGACAGTACTACTATGCATGACTATCACTATAAATTAGTACTTTATTATATTAAAATTACCGTTTTAAAAATTGCCGAATTTAAATCAGCACTGCTTTACAATAAAATTACAATTCTAAATTACTATTACTGTAACTTAGTACTCCTTTACATTAGTATTACCACTATAGTACATGATCAGTACTAATGTAAGTTACTAATACTGAAATTAGTGTGGATGTGCATTAGTATTGCTACTGTAATATGCTAGTATTAGTGCTGTAGATGAGTATCACTGTGCTGGGCCAAGTTAGAAGCTTTTTGCCTGTTTGCCAACTGCAAATCAGAACCAGTGTGAATTACTATAATTACTGTAGTTTAGTCTTGAAATTACAGTGAACAACTACTATACTTTGGTATAACTATAAATCAGTACTACCATAAATTCCTATTATAGTGAATAACTACTACGCATCACTAGGACTAAAAATCAGCACTACTGTAGGTATTAATATCTTGACATATAAATGAATGCACATTTCTTTAGTAAGTATTTATTTATTTCTTGTAAACTGTGATTGCTTTGAATGATTACTTGTATGAGCATTGTAGATTACAATGGTGTACATCACTGTTACTGGAAATCAGCACTACAGATCAATATTAATTACTGTAAATCACCATTAATGTAAAACACTATTTATAAATGATGTTACCACAAATAATACTTATGGTAAATGAGGTACCATAAGTATAAAATACTTTAGTAATTTTTTTTATAATTACATTAGGAATGCTACTAAAAGCATGTTATTATAAATTAGCACTGCAGTAGATCTCTCTTATTAATATTAGCACTACTCTATACACCTGATACTGTAACTCACCGTTACTGTACATCAGTCGAGTATTATTTGACTATAAATTGACATTAGTGACATTAATAATCATAATCATTTCATAACTCAGTATTGAGCACCTATTAATCATTACATTAATGTTCCTGTAATAGCTTACATTAGCACATCCATATTACTGACCCCGCCTCTCCGAGGCTCAGACTTTACCACGAGCTGCCAAAGCCGACCATGTTTGCGAGGAACTCACCGGGCAGCCCCAGTATGGTTTTGTATCTCTGGCACTGGATGGCACCCATCGCATTGGCAGAGCAGGTCGTCCACAGACCCTCGTATTGCGAGCTGCTGGTTACCACGGAGTCCGCGTGGGATCTGATGCGCCACACAGCTGAGTTAGTGCTGCTGGACTCCAGGCACCAGCCCACGATGGCCAGGACCAAGCCTAGGACCTCCACCGCCACCTCCGCCATCTCTACAGTGGGGGAACATATAGAGACACAGAGATAACAGCCATCATAGCAATGTACTAACACCCAGAGAGCGGTTCCTCCACCCTCAGATCACTCCACCCAGAATACTCTCCTTCATACAAGGTGTATCCAGCACCCCAGACCAAACCTGAGTCACCTCTGTGATGTTCTAGGGGCGTTTATGTGGAAATGGGTTCTGTGGTTGAGGTGACTGTAGGGTTGAACCACAGTATCTACACTGAGCTGCTGAACAGCCATTGGCTCACCAACCTCATGAGGAACACAACATTCCCATCCCGGTATTCCAAGATAAGATGACAGTTCTCGCATTAACAGGGCTGCAGATGTGTCTGATTGGCATGATGAACATTCAGGAGCGGTCACACATCTGGACTAGGCCACTCGATCCCCAGATTTAAATACTTATGGTATTTCTACCAGGGAAGGCACCCACCAACTCTGGCACCAACCGCACAAGTCTTTGATGGAAGGGTGTCTGAATGTTGATGTGGCCTACATCCCGAAACTTGTCCAGTCCGTGCCAAACCCAATCCCAGCTGTTACTGGTGCTCGTGGGGGTACCACACACTGTTAGGTGTCACAGGGGACTCCGGTTTTGTCCGGTTAGCTCAGTTTTGTCCGCAGAAGAACCCATGATGCTGTATGTGTCTCAAGCCCTGTAAATAGCTCTGTCCTTCACTCAGCCTCATGGAGTCCCCAAGTGACCTATACTGAACATTTGGTCTGCAGTTACATGTGATTGGTTACTGCGCCAGACCCAACCAGCTCATCTTAAAAGCCTGTGTGTGTCTCTAAGGCCTGTTATGAACAGACCCAACAGCTCTAACGCCTTGGGAACATGGTCTATAGTACACAGAACCCATTTGACCCCATATCTAGAACAAAATAATGAAATACTGAACAAAGGAAAACAAATAAAGTAACAATGTGACCTCTTTAGTAATCTTATAACCCGTCTCTCATCACTGAAATGCTTCTGGGCTCTTATGGGTTAATCTCAAATGCACCTAGACTTTTCTCAGTCAAGAATTACATACAACTGAGAGAATAAAAAAAACAAGATCTGATATAAAGACCTTCACTGGAAACGTAGCTGCTGAAACTTAAATTATTTATTGAACTTATTTATACAGAATAAAGAAAACGAGGAACAGAGGAACAAATGAATAAACTGGACTGTATGTGGAAAACGAGTGAAGAAAATCACGTAACCACCGGCAGGCCACCGAGAAGGCCGTGGCCAAATGGGAGTGGACTGTCAGCTCTGGGCTGCTATCCTCCTGCTCTCAGGGCAGCAAGATTAAGCCTAGTCCTGGACTGCGCTTTTTACAAGCAGGTTTGTTCAGGACAGCATCGTAGCCTTCTGTACTTTTTGCTCTGAAAATCATATACGCTGTTCTTGCTCTCATATCGTCGCTGTCCAAAAAAAGAAACCAGGTATCTCCAAAATAACAACTTTACAGGAGAGGCCGAAAACCTCATTTAACCTGAATGGAAGTCAATGGAACCAGACGTCTTTCCAAGCGGTTTGGGGCCATTTCTGTCGGTCCGTTCTTCATGAAATTCACACACAGTGTAAACAGCAGCTCATGTGATCAAATGAGGCATAAAAGTAAAAATCAACAAAAATGGAGATACGTGTTTTTCGTTGGACGGTGACGATATACAATAATCAATCACGGTAAAGAAGAATTCAAAGCATTCAAATGATTCTTAAAGGTTGGTAAAGATGTTCATATAATCACTGGCTTTACATAGATAGATAATATAATATCTATAAGACAGACTTGTTGCAGCTACATTGGAGCAGGCATTGCACTAGATGGAATGGAGGACCCTTGAGGACCCCCCTTGTTAGGGCGCTGAAGAGAGAGTGAGGATCGTAAGACCACTGTGGGAGCATTTCAGACTAGCGTCAGATTCAGACATGCCTGGTGCCTCGCTGTCTCAGAGTACTGTCGCAGTAATG
>JAMWET010007317.1:32500-47500 GCA_024036415.1 Prochilodus magdalenae | reverse complement strand
GGGGTCTTGTTTCACACCCGGCGGGACTGCTGAGGGACAGGGTAATCTGGACCTGTGAGCGCACGTAGGCCACAGATCGCGGCAGGAAGCGGTCCCGAAACGGACCCATCCGTGTGGTTTCATCGGAGACTGAAACTTTACCACTGAAGCACTAAAGTGGGGGATGTGTGACCACAGCCTGGTCAATCATTTACGGGGTCAAAGTCCCTGAACTGAAACCACAGCTACTGAACAACACACAGGGCGCTACAACAACACAGGGACGGGCTCTGACTCCTCCGCGTTTTATTACCCCACAGGGTCTTCTCGGTATCAATTCTAATCGAAAGCAGAAATAAAAACCCGGATGAGTTACGATTCCATCATTGCTCAACGGTTACAGGCAGAAGCAGGTAAAACTTTACAGCCAGGGCAGAGAGAACAAGCAGACTCAGCTTCCGCCCTGGTAAAGTCCTAGGGCACGGTCTGGGACAAAAAGTCCTATTTACGCTCCTCCATCCTTGCTTGGTTGATTAGCCCAGAAATTAAAATTAAAATTAAAATTAAAATTTAAATAAAAATTAAAATCTAAATCAAAATTAAACAATTATATACTATTAAATAATTAAATACTATTTAAAAATTAAATAGTCCACTTTTCATAACAGTGGCGTCTCACAGTGCATTGCTATTAGCCTAATTAGCCAAAGACATAAATGTATTAGTACCAAGAAGATTTAATTAAGTTTAATCAGGAGTTTTAATTAACCGATTAAAAGTGACCACTGAGCTGGACCGTCTAACAGAAGGCGGAAGTTATTTGGTATTCACAGTCGCTCAGTATCTGCAGATCTAAGATCACGAGTTGGAACATTTACAGGAAGGCAGTGAAGTTGGATTGTTCCCAAGTAGGGAATTGGGTTGTTTACTTAGGCACCCCGGTAAGAAGACCGTTACAGAGATCAACTCTGCTCACAACAAATGGATGATCAAGTTTCCCTGAACCCAAACGAGACAGAAAACTGAACGTTTGGGTCCTGAGGTTTGTTTCTTTAGTGCTAGCACCGGAGCTACGAGGCTAACATAGCCGCGTAAAGAAAGCTTGTGCGTAGCAATTAGCATGGTGCTAACTCTGTATACCTGAATCATTAGTTACTCGCCTCAAACCATGTGATGCTGATCAGTAATCTCTAAAAGACCTGGTGTCTGATGTGGCTTCTGACAGGGTTATCCATAAACATGGTCTGAAGTATGTTAGCATAGCTAAAAACAGTTAGCTTAAAGGGTTCCGCTAATAACAGTGTCCTCTCAATGGCACTTTATTTGCTGAATTTGGTTGAGTAAAAACCTCTGATCAGCCATGTGATCAGTTAATAACATCAGATCAATCTGGATTTATGTACATGAGCTTATTTAAATGGTTGGACATTCCAGAAAACGATCTGTTCTTTAATGAGTCACGTTTAAATGTTTTACTCGTTGTTTTAATTAAGCTAACCAAGTCAAAGCAAGTGCTCCTATTGAAAAAGGCAATGCTGCTCGTCATCCTATGTAACGCCATGACCCTAAACATGGAGCTCTTCCATAGGTTATTTTGATATATCATATTAAAGTATGCATTATATAGCGAGCTTACATATAAAGGCTCTGGGAAAACAGGACTCTGGGAAGTAAGGGCACTGGGAACACATGGCCCAGGGAACATGGAGCTTAAGCTTACAGGTTAGCCTAGCCAATACAAGACTCCTACTGAGCAGCATTGCTACTCGCCATATTATGTATGCCATTTTGGTGACCCCGTGACCTTAACCGTGGCCCTAGGAACTGTTCTATAGGTTATCTTAAATGTACCATGCTGGGATAAGATGCATCAAGTGAAAGTCTGGGCACACAGGGCAATAGGACCAGAGAACCCTGGGAGCATAAAACCTTTAAAAGATGTTACCCTGACAAGATAGGGATCTGGGAACATAGGGCTCTAGGACCAGAGAACCCTGAGAACATGAGACCCTTAAAATATGGGAGCTTAACAAGATAGGGCTCTGGGAACATGGGGCTCGGGGAACATAGGGCCTTAGGACCAGAGAACCCTGGAAACTTAGGACCCTAAAAAGCTGGGACCCTATCAAAATGGGGACCTGGGAAAATCGTGTTCTCAAATATAAGGCTCTGGGAATATATAGGCTTAGAACCAAAAGAACCCTGACTGAATAGGACGCTAAAGAAGCTGGGTGGAGGTGTTCAGTGATCTGTAAACGACTATGTGGCTTGTGACACGGTATGACTACCAGTGATCTACAAACATGGACTGCAGTACATTAGCCCAAAGCCAAAATCAGTATTCCGACCTCGGAATTCCGACAGTAACAGTAAACAACAGTGTAGGTGTGGTGTCCACATCAGGGAATTCCACTAAATGGACCAAGGTGGAAAGTTCCAGTGTGGAGTAAGCGCGAGCTGCAGGGGCAGTGTTGGCGGTGTTGCCCTTTCCCTCTCTTTTTCTTCTAGTCATAGTACTGCACTTCAGCCTGAAGAGCCACTCCCTCCATCAGTGAGATGCACTCCTGTAGCTCCACCTCCAGGCCAAAACGCACTCCCACATTCACCGATCTCTGATATTCACATGGCATAAACTCTTCCCTGATCAGCTCTCCCTCCATAACCCTACCGCAGTCATCATTCTTAGTCCTCCAGCCATGTTGCTGAGTACGGATTTGAACAGAACATTAAATATCAAGCAAAAAACCTTTAACCCCTCCAGAATGGAATTATACAGTCCACCTTAAACCCCTCCAGAATGGAATTATACAGTCCACCTTAAACCCCTCCAGAATGGAATTATACAGTCCACCTTAAACCCCTCCAGAACGGAATTATACAGTCCACCTTAAACCCCTCCAGAATGGAGTTATCCAGTCCACCTTAAACCCTCCAGAATGGAATTATACAGTCCACCTTAAACCCCTCCAGAACGGAATTATCCAGTCCACCTTAAACCCCTCCAGAACGGAATTATACAGTCCACCTTAAACCCCTCCAGAACGGAATTATACAGTCCACCTTAAACCCCTCCAGAACGGAATTATACAGTCCACCTTAAACCCCTCCAGAACGGAATTATACAGTCCACCTTAAACCCCTCCAGAACGGAATTATACAGTCCACCTTAAACCCCTCCAGAACGGAATTATACAGTCCACCTTAAACCCCTCCAGAGTGGAGCTGTACAGGAGGGTGGAGCAGCTTCCTTACCCTGCAGTGGAGCTGATAGAACAAGGTTTATTACTAAGCAGGTTTGGAGCGATTCTATTGGTCGGTCCATCATGAATATTCACTAATCTGAAAGGAGAACTAGAGCTTTTACACTGTGCAGAGATCAAAGTTTTTACACCACTAAATATATATTAGAGGTGGAGATATGGAGGAGTACCATACTGTGTACATCAGGAGTAGATGTGGTGTATCAGGATACGGACCGGTTCAGACTCTCAGCAGGTGGAGCTGTTCAGTGTACGACTGTAGAGTCTACAAGATCACCAACTACATCCGTTTAGAGGGGCGTGTCTAAACCGGTAGTGTACATTAGTACTGTAGACGAATCACCTTAAACCAATTAAAGTCCTCTCCATTCCTCACCGAATTCAGACTCCAGGAAGCTTGCACACATCAGTCACTGACAGACCACTCGTGACTTTCTGATCTTAAATAAACACTTTATTAATTCATTCTCAAAGAAAACTAAAGAAATCTGCAAATCTGACTCCACGACATTAATCTCGCTGTACAGGTTCAGTGCGTTCTGGCCTGCAGGTTCCGAAGCTTCGACCCTGCTGGACTTCATTAGGACAGGTTTGGGTTAGCGCTGTCAAAGAGGGGAGGTGCTACTCCACATAGCAGCTCGGGAGACACGTCTTCTAGCAAACCTGACTGTCTCACCCCCACTCCAACAGAAACTCGGAATCAGCAGGTCCTGAATTAACGGAAGAGCTCGATATCCTTCTCCAGGCTCCGCCCACAAAGGGGTTCTTTCATAGCTAGCAGGGATGAGGGGGTGCAGCATCAGGCAGCATGGCCAGGTCGGCGCTAAACGTTGTATATGTATTTAGCTTTGTCTCTTATAATCTCTTATCGTATAATTCACTTTAAGAGACGCATTGAGGTGCAGCCGTAAGCAGCCGCTCGCTCTTACTGGACGGAGGCGAAGGAGCCGAGTGTTGACTGATCAGACTGTTGATACTGGGCAGGTAACAGCTTGCATCGCCCACCGTCAAGCTATGTGTGAGCATCTAGCAGGAGATTACTGAAGTTGTGAGGGGCTGTGGGTGGGAATTAATTACGTTTTAATAAATAAAAATAATATTCGTTGAAAATATAACGCTTGTTCAGCAGTACTGGGCCACTTCCGGGCTCAGAACCCGGTTAGCACTCCGGCTAAAGTGCAGCATTACCGGCGAATGAGTACGGTGGATACTGAACATACACATAACGAATCAAACCGAAACCCTACGGAAGCACACACAGGTGTTTAGTGTGCTCCAAACATTAAACAGCTTCGCTCTTTTAGCATTTTTGGGCTATAATCTATACGCAGTTAACTATTACTGCAATCGGGGGGCAACGCAGCCCCCCACTGTGTCCTTAATACATACTGTTACGAGCTTGGACAACCTTCACAGATCACTGATTATGATCCCGTTCAAACTAGCCTCCTCAATAGCTAATCGTGTTCACGTTAGCATGACGGCTAGTCTGCCTAGTTTTGCTCAGTCTTGCTGGGGGCAGATGTATATAACTAGAATGAGTCAGGCCACAAGTCAAACATTCTGGGCACCACTACCTTGTCCCCTGCATAGCCCCGTCGTCCAGACTGCTAAACTGGACTTTGCTAAACTGACGAGAGCACCAGCACCCCCCCACCAATCATGGTAAGCTCCGCCTTTAGCTCTGCTGCTGCTCACCCCCACTCTAATAACTCTATATCGAGCCCAAAATGTCTTGGGGGTGCCCCCATCTCATTCTGAGCTGACATCTGGACCCGCAGGACCAAGTTCTGATTAAAGCTACAAGGACACAGCGCAGCTTGGTAGCATCCTGTGCTCAACATGCTGTTGCAGATCTAACCTCCACTCAGGATTGCTCGGTAAAGCTTGTCCAACCTCAGAGCAGCAGCTACGAAAGATCACATTTGAGGGCGGAGCCTGGATATGTCAAACCTGAGAGTATCCTATTACTGTATGGCGTGTGAGTATGTGAAGAGTGTGTGGTCCGTTTGCTCTCCTCTCCTCTGTTGCTGTGGCTGTTAGCCCTGACATTTGTTCTAAGGATCCTCTAGAGGGAGCCGTTGCCCCCAGAGCCGGAGCCGGGGCCGCGGGTCCTGAAGTTGTGCCACATCTTCACCAGCAGCTCTCTGTTCTTCCAGATCAGCTCGTGCCCGTACAGGATATACCATCTACACAGAGAGAGGGAGACAAACCAATCAGCATCTGATCCCAGGTCCTGAAGACAGGATGTATACATGGACGGAGGTCAAGGCTGCTGGGTGTTAATGCCTCAGCTGCTCCAACACAATGTCAATTAGGTTTATTAGTATGGTCATTCATATCTGCGCCGCTTACACATGTATGTACATTTATTTATTATAACAACTATACTGTTCGATTTTTCCTTTTCTCCCGTTTCATCGCAGACTAACTCGTCCCGCAGCTTTCGAGATTCCGAGTAGGAGGGAATTTTTTCCAGAATTTTTTTCCCATAGAGAATGAATAGGATCGAAAAACACGTGCCTACCTAACTTACTTCCGCTCGACCTAGAGACACCAAATCGGATACAATGGTTTAGGGCACAGCCCTGAGCAGGCATTCAGGGATGGATTGACCGGCACTCGTTCGCTTCTCCTTTTTTTCCCCCGCATCCCTCGTTCCTCCCATAGAGTCCCAGTCATTTTTGGACCCACCTAAAGCCGGCTGTTTCCTTCGCCCGAGAGCCACCAGACTTCACATGCTCACTAAGGGGAGGTCCCCAAGCACTAACCCACAGCCATACTTACTCGCACTCGTCTATCGGTCATTTATTCATCCCTCGTTCCTTCCATAGAGTCCCAGTCATTTTCGACTCAAACCAAGCAGTCACGTTTTCGTTCGCCCGAGAGCCACCAAGGGCAGGGCCCCAGACGCTAATCCACAGTCATACTGATCCGCACTTGTTTACTCATCCCTCTTTCCTCACAGAGCAAGCTGCGCAACCATCCCCCGTTTCCTGCAGGAAATGCACTTTTCTAGTTATTATTGCACTGCCTTTTTATCTCTGCGAGGTTTACATATTTTCTATGGGTCTACATATCTATTTTTTGTGCATAGGCTTTCTTGTATATTTCTCGAAGTGAGATCCATTTATCCACAGCTAACTGTACTATGCTGGATTTATGGGGGTCGTTATTAACGGGTTCAGTAAAGCCTGGGAACCAACACCAGCATGCGTACGAGCACGAGCACTTCATGGCTGGAAAAGAGGTATGACTGGTCTCTGGCTGCGCAGCCCTATACTCAGCAGGGTTGGAAGGAGGTGGGCCCAGATGGGATTCTCCTCTGGCACCCTTGCACAGCCTTGTGAGCCCAACACCCCGAGGCGTGTGTCCCTTCTTGGTCCACTGTTGATAGATACTCAACGCTCCTGCCCGGGCGCACCGCACCAGCCTCGCAATTTCTGAGCTTCTCTAAGCCAGTCGTGTGAAAGCATCGCTGCCAGAGGCGCTGCCAGAGGCACAGACAAGAGACACAGACAAGAGACACAGACAAGAGACAGAGGCACAGACACAGACAAGAGACAGAGGCACAGACAAGAGACAGAGGCACAGACACAGACAAGAGACAGAGGCACAGACAAGAGACAGAGGCACAGACAAGAGACAGAGGCACAGACACAGACAAGAGACAGAGGCACAGACAAGAGACAGAGGCACAGACACAGACAAGAGACACAGACACAGACAAGAGACACAGACAAGAGACAGAGGCACAGACACAGACAAGAGACACAGACAAGAGACAGAGGCACAGACACAGACAAGAGACACAGACAAGAGACAGAGGCACAGACAGAGACAGAGGCACAGACAGAGATAACTGCACAAACTCACATGCCGAACAGAGCTCCTCCTAAATGTGCAGCATGGTCGAAGAAGCGCCATCCCATAACCAGGCCTGCCGTATCCAGGGCAACAATGGCCTTCAGCGCCTGTGACACGGTGGTGGTGAGCTTGGGTAATGATGAAGACAAACGCTTATTACTGCATTAGTAAAGTATTCACGTCATAACTCACGTTTCCAGCCGTGAAGGTGTACATGGGGAGGAAGATGATTGCCAGTTTAGCCTCTGGCATCTTTGTGCACACGGCCGCCAGGACGGTCATTATGGCCCCAGACTGAAACAACATGTATCGAGAAACAGAAACATGAAAAGTTATAGTTAACATATTTAATTAAATATGGAAATTACAGAATAAAAAGGGTCAAGGTCTTTTTTTAACAGACTGTAATACTACAGGAAGCGTAGGGGGCGATTGGACCCACACGCTCATTCTGACAGACTGTAATACACTACAGGAAGCGTAGGGGGCGATATGACCCACACGCTCATTCTGACAGACTGTAATACACTACAGGAAGTGTAGGGGGCGATATGACCCACACGCTCATTCTGACAGACTGTAATACGCTACAGGAAGTGTAGGGGGCGATATGATCCACATGCTCATTCTGACAGACCATAATACACTACAGGAAGCGTAGGGGGCGATATGACCCACACGCTCATTCTGACAGACTGTAATACGCTACAGGAAGTGTAGGGGGCGATATGACCCACACGGTCATTCTGACAGACTGTAATACACTACAGGAAGTGTAGGGGGCGATACGACCCACACGGTCATTCTGACAGACTGTAACACACTACAGGAAGTGTAGGGGGCGATATGACCCACACTGTCATTCTGACAGACCGTAATACACTACAGGAAGTGTAGGGGGCGATATAACTTCTATTGTTCATTTAAAAAGTTCACCATCACTCTGCTATCACTTAATATACTTTGGTATTCAGGTTTAATACAGATGATGTAATCACTCACCGCGCCCAGTGATGGTCCTAACCGGCCTGTAGCCGTTTTAGCCACGTAACTAACAAACGTGGAGACGACCCCTGGAAAACACAACATCATAATCGTCAGCAGTGCCAAATCACACATACAGGTATATAGAGATATATATTTACTGTATGTATATAGACAACGAGGTTAAAGCGTATCTCCCATCATCGTCTAGCCTTAAATGACATCCTGTATACACTAAACGTGTTCAGACATTTACAGCCTAATAACAATCTCACACAGCACACCTGCAGACAGGTACATGGCCAGGAACTGCTCTCTGCCCATCATGTTGACAATGCTGGAGGAGAAGCTCCACAGGACGTACATGTTAGCGGCCATGTGGAACAGGGAGTAGTGACTGAAGGTGGACAGCAGCATCGGCCAGCACAGCGCCTCTGCAACACACGTACAGACATGACATTAACTCGGTTCCAGCAATACACCAACACCAACACCACATGGGTAAAGCAGGGCTAGCGATTAGCATGGTGCTAACTGCATTCCTGAATCTGTACCTACTTGCCTCACACCGTGGTCAGTAACCTCTAATAGACTTTATTATACAGGATCACATCTCAGGCGCTAGCCCTAGAGCCGTAAACGAGTGGGACTGTCCCGTTAACTGCAGAGGAGCATTAGACAGGGCTTCACCGTATCAACGCAGTGCTGTGATTATATTGACTCACATCATAATTACTGTAATCATGTAGAATATTGGTCGGCACAATGGAGGACGCTGAATGTGACAGGCTGTTATTCTGGTAGAACCTCAAGCGCACACCTTAAGCTCACCGGCCAAAAAATGAGTCACCTGAGACTGAATCGCACCTCATACTGTGTAGCACCAGTAACAGCTGGGACTGGGTATGATATGGACTGGACACGTTTCTGGATGTAGCCACATCAGTGTTCAGACACTCCTACAGGTGGTCCAGATGTGGTGGAGGCCTTCCCTGGCACAGTTCCGAGGAGAATTCCCTGTAGACTGGGATTGTATCCACTGCTGGTAGACCCGTATGACCGTACGCTTCCATACACCTGCAGATTCAGCTACTTCCTCATACTATGGTCTTTGGCCACGCCCACATGCAGTCCCTCCTTTTAGCCAATCATTAACATCTGCTCTGGAGCCATTTTCCACACATGGAACGCGACATTCCCTGCACTGTAGCACCTCTTCCCAATCTACGGATCCCGTCACTCACACCCCACAGGGCTTTATAGCCCCATTATCTTTGTGCAGCGCCACCTGCAGGAGCCTGAAGGTACTACCACCTTAAACACACAGGGTGACTGGTTTTTGTCTGGTGAGCTTATGTTCTTCTCAAATATCAGCATAACAACACAGAGCTAATTTACAGCTGATTAATACAGGCTGAAATAAATGTAGCACCAGAAAAAAAGAAAAGAAAAACTAGGCCACGCCCACTGGGAGTGCCAGATTTACTCACTGGAGGCGGGGTTAGAGGTGAAGTATCTCACCATCGTACGCTGCAGAGAGGGAACCCTCCAAAAGCAAAACACCAGCGCGTTTGCCGCTATGATACCTGCATGAGAAACCTGCACGTTAACAGACCGTAACCCTGCAGTGGAGCTGAGAGAACAAGGTTTATTACTAAGCAGGTTTGGAGCGATTCTATTGGCCAGTCCATCATGAATATTTACTAACCTGAAAGGAGAACTAGAGCTTTTACACTGTGCAGAGAAAGAGATCAAAGTTTTTACACCACTAAATATATATTAGAGGTGGAGATATGGAGGAGTATCATACTGTGTACATCAGGAGTAGATGTGGTGTAGCAGGATATGGACTGGTTCAGACTCTCAGCAGGTGGAGCTGCTCAGTGTACCACTGTAGAGTCTTTAAGACCACCAGCTACATCCGTTTAGCTGGGTGTGACTAAACTTTAGACTGGTGCTGTCTGTGTGTGTATATATATGGATTAATGCACTTCTGACCTGTGACGGTTTTCTGGCCCTCACTCAGACTGTTCCACCACTGATTCACCTGCAAACCAAGAACACACAGACGATGACCTGATCTGATCTGATCTGAATTTAACAGCACTCATTGTGAAACGTGAGAATCAATTAGAATAATATTAGTAGAGATGCACCGAGTGTTCGGCAACCAAAATTATTCGGCCCAAAAATGGCAAAAAAAAAAAATATCAAAAGTGTTTGGCCAGGTATATTTTAAAATTATTGAATTAATAATATTTTATACCCAATAATGGTGTTTTTAATGACACTGTAACTTTTCCGAGTGAGTCAGGCGCTCTCTGTGAATCCAGCAAACACGTCGGCTGGGATGGGTGTATTTAGTTATACTGTGTTGGTGTGTCTGCTGGGATGTTAAGATGTTCAGTGTTCAGTATGTAACAAAAATAAAAAATAAAAAATACATCCCAGAAAGCAAAACTGTCCTGGCCCAAATCTGGCCCACATGCCTCATTTTTATATGGCCCAGTGCCAGATGAAAGGTTAACGGAACTTGGGTGGCCCTATCCTGGAAGCAGGATGTGGGCCACAGAGGCACCACATTCGGGCCACACCTCAGCCAAAGGTAGCCCCCCTGCTGTATATGTGCCAGAAGTGGACCAGATGTGTTTTGGGACAGGTGGGCCAAATGCATGCCGTAAATATGCTGGCCTCTTTTAGCTCACAGCTGATTGCAAGCGCAGACGGTGTGCCAGCAGTGGCATATCGCTGCCAGTTGCGGCCCACATCTGCATGCTATCTGGGATTCCACCTATTTCGTTTATGGAATGGTGAAAAAGTGGCAAAATGAGATTTGGGAATTGAATCACTTCTGTAAAGACTTATAACTGAGATGAATTATAGTGAAATATGAGCTTCATTCTTTAAAAAAAAAGAATTAATATAATTCATAACTAAAGAGAATTATTATAGGGTCAGAGATTTACATTCACCACACACACACACACACACACACGTATACACACACCTGTTTGCGGAAATCCCCGTGTTTCTGTGGCCGCAGTTTATCCAGCCAATCGGCTCGCACCTCGTCAAAGTAGCTCTGTATGCGAGACTTCAGGCTTTCGTACTGCCATATCGCCGCTGCTCCAAACGAACAGCCTGTAAACTGACCTGGAGTGAGTACTATACCCCAACACGCATAACCATTAACATACAGGTATAACCATACCAGCAATTCCTTTCAGGATCGAGCAGCTCAGCACTTTATCAGGCAAAATGTTCATCAACGTGTTTCCCTACATGTGAGGAGTGAACTCGTGCTGACAGCTCAAATATAAATTTCCACCAACTTGAGTTTGGCTTTCCTCTCAACATAGCCCTACCACTTCTACAAGCCGCCCCTGTTTGGTCTTAAGTCCAGCCCAACTGGTCAGAAAACCTGGCTGGTGAAAAGGTTGGCCTAGCTTTAGGAGTATGTCTCTAGTTGGTCTTAAGGCTGGCCCTGGTTGGTCAAAGACCTGGACCCTGAAAATCCAGAAGGTCTGGCCTGGTTGGCCTTAACGTTGGCCCTGGTCGGCTATAAAGTTGGCCCTGGTCGGCCTTAACGTTGGCCCTGGTCGGCCTTAACGTTGGCCCTGGTCGGCCCTGGCCCTCCTGGACCAACCCCTCCACCTGCTTAACGTTATTGATCCTCGGACCTTAACGTTGGCCCTGGTTGGCTTTAACGTCGGCCCCTTCCCCCGATCTGGCTTTTAAACACTCTCCCTTTCGCCACTCGTTGGCCCTGGCTGGCTTTAACGTTGGCCCTGGCTGGCTTTAACGTTGGCCCTGGTTGGCTTTAACGTTGGCCCTGGTCGGCTTTAAACAGTTGCCCTGGTGCTGGCTTTAACGTTGGCCTGGCCCTGGTTGGCCCTGGTTGGCAAAAGTTGCCCTGGTTGGCTTTAACGTGGGTCGGCCTTACCCTGGCTGGCTTTTAAACGCCCTGGGCTGGCTTTTATCAGACGGTTGGCCTTTAGACCCTGGTTTAACGTCGGCTTTAAACGGTTCGCCCTGGCTGGCTTTACCGTCGGCCCTGGTCAAAGGTGCGGCTGGCTAACGTCGGCCCTGGCTTTAACGGGGACCTTTTTAACGTTGGTCTGGCTTAAACGTCGGCCTGGGGCAAAAACGATGTCCCTGGTTTGACTTTAACGTGCGTCTGTAACGTGGCCCGGTTGTGTCAAAAGGCTGACCATCAGACTACGGTAACTGGCCCTGACTGGTCAAAGGTCTGGCTCCCATTGGTCAAAAGATGTCCGCTCTGGGTCTAAAGGCTGACCCTGAACGGTCAGAAGGTTGGGCCTGGTTGACATTCAATTGGTCAAAAGTAGTATGTCTCAGGTTAGTCTGAAGGCAGGCCTGGAATGGTCTTAAGGTGGACCCTGTTTGGTCAGAAAGCTGTTACTGAAACACCAGAAGGCTGACCCTGATCAGAACTCCAACTGGCCAGAAGTCGTCTGGTCTCTGGTTGGTCTTACAGCGGGCCCTGTTTGGCCACAAAGCTGGCTCAGGGAGGTCAGAGGACCGGCCATAGTTGGTTTGGTTAGAGGGTTGGAGCTATTTGGTTCAGAAAATTGCCCCTGGAACTTTCGGTATCTCGCCCTGCCTGGCTACAATCGCCAGGGTAGCCCAGTAAATAGTGACCCATGGTTGTGAGATATACACCACTGACCAGTTTCAGGTCCAGAGTAAAAATCCCAGCATGCTATACCTACCCCCACGGTGAACACCAGAGGTTTGACCAATCTGCCGAACGACCTTTCGGGCAGCTGTGGCGTGGGCGGCTCTAGTGGAGGAGTCAAGCCCTTCTTCTGAATCAGCTCACCCTGCTCCGCCTCCTTCTTTGGCTCCGTCCTCTTGGTGACCTTGCGGAAGCCACATCTCTGCTGATGGCGGAGGAGAAACCTGCACACAGTGGATTGCAGCACTGAGACAGTCGAACAATAAAAGAGAGAAAGTCGAGTCGAGTCAAGTTTCCCCAAACCATGAATGAATACACTCATCATCAAAAAACATCTGCACCCAGAAGGAATCAACCGACAGGAACGAAACTTTTTGAGAGATGCCAATCATACAAGCCTCATGCTTGGCCGGGCATGTGACGTAAGCAAAGATGGGCCTTACTGTCGACATGACGCGCACCATACCAGTGGTGTGGATACTACCATAGCACGCTGTTGGCAACAGTGTATAGAAGGAGCCATGGACCAGCGACAGGAAGGAGGCAGAGAGAGAACTGACCACCTGTCCGACATACACCGCGTGATCCAACAGCCCTGTTTATGGACATCCAGTGAGCCCTGATGCCTCCCTGAGTCATCCTGTTAGTGCAGCACCATCGGCAGACGGCTGCACCACGCAGGACTACATGCACACAGACCGTTACCACGACTGTCCTTAACACCACGTCACCATCACCAAAGACTGCAGTGGTGTCGTACCAGACTGTCATGGAGGGACTCAGAATGGCAGCGGGTCATCTTCAGTGACGAGTCCCGCTTTAGTCTTGGTGGAGACGCCCAACGAATCCGTGTGTGGAGGCACCGTGGTCAGCACCGAGATCAACGGTTTGTCGTCACACGTCCAGAAGGCCTGGTGTCCCTCCACCTCCACCCCTACCGCACCATCTGCAGGAACTGTGTGAGGATGCTCAAGCTGCATGAGGTGGATTATCACAGGACACCATCAGGAACCTCCATACCGAGACATCTGAGGGCCCCACACCATGCTGAGAGGCACTACTTCTGTATGTGTAGCAGAGTAAATACAGCATACCTCTGGGGGCAACTATTGTTTTGACGGCAAGTGTAGATTCCCGAGCGTCTCGGATTCTAAACTTACTCACGTAGTAACTTTCTGTGAGGGAGCTTTCAGAGGTGGACGTCTGGTCCCTGTCACCATTCTGACTCGGTAAGTTTCTCCAGAACTGAGCAGGTCACACCAAACCACTCTGAATGACTTCGCTCACATCTCCACCCGGGAATAATGTGGGGAAATCGATGGAATTCCGCTTGAATCCGCTTCCTGCTGGACAAGTTTGACTCACTTTCGACTTAAGATACCTGTCTCTAATCGAAAACTACAACTAACAAGTTATTTGACTAATAATATTAATAATAATAGCTATAATTACAATAATACTGCTAATAACAAATAACCAGGTGGCTAATTCTAATCCTGCTAGCTCTATTAACACTAAGATCTCAGAGCTTCAATCAAAGCTTAACACAAAGCTTCACAGCCCAACACTACTTCTGATAATAACACCCCTAACACTACTACCCCACTAATGGTTGGAGTTTATACGGTCACTGACATAACGCCTCTCTGAACGGTGGGGGTAAATGAATTACCCTAATGCCCCCTGTTCTAGTTCTGGTCTGTTGTTGTGGTGTTTGTTTATGTGCCCCTCCTCTGACAGGCTCGTGCTCTGAGATTAAGCCCCTCTGTGACCATGGTTTCCCTCGGTGCGGTTCAGGAGGAGGATAAAGCTCCCTGTGTGTATGTATTTACCCTCTGTGTGGCCCGGGGTGAGGGAGAAATGCCCCTGTTGCCCTGCTCCATGCTGCCCAGCTACTCGCTCTGCTCCTCCACGCCATCATCTGCCCTCAGCGCCCCGCTGGAGCGCACAGCAGCGCCACCCGGCGGAGCGGAGGAGCGGCGGCACCGCTGCGCTGCATTCAGCCAGCTTCACACTACAGAACAAAAGTCTGTACCCGGATAGAGTATCATTTATAGAATAAAAGTCTGTACCCTGAGCGTGAACCATTTACAGAATAAAAGTCTGTACCCTGCAGGAGAATCACCTACAGAATAAAAGTCTGTACGCTGTAGGAGAATCAAATGCAGTAGTCTGCACTAGTAAAAAAAATTATAAAAAACAAATAAAAAA
>JAMWET010007317.1:0-27500 GCA_024036415.1 Prochilodus magdalenae | reverse complement strand
ATTCAAATACCCTTTATAACTTCACTGAGCTGAAACACTCCTCAAAGCTTATGTGTGTCTGGGCGGGGCTAAGCCAGTGTATGCAGATTTATGTAAATGTAGGCAGCATGACCCGTTCTAACTGTGTAATGTCTGGTCCTCCTGTGGTCAGGCATGGTGCAGAAACTGGACCAGAAGCTTCCGGTGGCTAACGAGTACCTGCTGCTGTCGGGCAGCGTGCGGGAAGGTGTGGTGGACATGGACCTGGACGAGCTAAACGTGTACACGCGTGGGACAGACTACGATGTGGACTTTACCCTGCTTGTGCCAGCCCTCAAGCTGCACGACCGCAACCAGCCAGTCACTCTGGACATGCGGCACTCGCCACCGGGACACTCGTGGCTCAGCCTGCGGCTCTTTGACGAGGTAAGCCTGAGTTCTATGATGCTGTATAATACATAGTCCATACACTAATTTCAACAGATTACAGTTTCATATGAGGAAGCGTAGGGGGCGATATGACCCACACAGCCATTCTGACAGACTGTAATACACTACAGGAAGTGTAGGGGGGCGATACGACCCAAACGGTCATTCTGACAGACTGTAATACACTACAGGAAGTGTAGGGGGCGATACGATCCACACGCTCATTCTGACAGACTGTAATACACTACAGGAAGTGTAGGGGGCGATACGACCCACACGGCCATTCTGACAGACTGTAATACACTACAGGAAGCGTAGGGGGCGATACGACCTACACGCTCATTCTGACAGACTGTAATACACTACAGGAAGTGTAGGGGGCGATACGACCCACACGGCCATTCAGGAAGCGTAGGGGGCGATACGACCCACAACGTCATTCTGACAGACTGTAATACACTACAGGAAGTGTAGGGGGCGATACGATCCACACGCTCATTCTGACAGACTGTAATACACTACAGGAAGTGTAGGGGGCGATACGACCCACACGGCCATTCTGACAGACTGTAATACACTACGGGAAGCGTAGGGGGCGATACGACCCACACGCTCATTCTGACAGACTGTAATACACTACAGGAAGTGTAGGGGGCGATACGACCCACATGGCCATTCTGACAGACTGTAATACACTACGGGAAGCGTAGGGGGCGATACGACCCACACGGTCATTCTGGCAGACTGTAATACACTACGGGAAGTGTAGGGGGCGATATGACCCACACGCTCATTCTGACAGACTGTAATACACTAGAGGAAGCGTAGGGGGCGATACGACCCACACAGTCATTCTGACAATCTGTAATACACTACAGGAAGTGTAGGGGGCGATACGACCCACACGGCCATTCTGACAGACTGTAATACACTACAGGAAGCGTAGGGGGCGATACGACCCACACGCTCATTCTGACAGACTGTAATACACTACAGGAAGCGTAGGGGGCGATACGACCCACACGGTCATTCTGACAGACTGTAATACACTACAGCAAGTGTAGGGGGCGATACGACCCACATGTTCATTCTGACAATCTGTAATACACTACAGGAAGTGTAGGGGGCGATACGACCCACACGGTCATTCTGACAGACTGTAATACACTACAGGAAGCGTAGGGGGGGCGATACGACCCACACGGTCATTCTGACAGACTGTAATACACTACAGCAAGTGTAGGGGGCGATATGACCCACACGCGGTCATTCTGACAGACTGTAATACACTACGGGAAGTGTAGGGGGCGATACGACCCACGCGCTCATTCTGACAGACTGTAATACACTACGGGAAGTGTAGGGGGCGATACGACCCACACGCTCATTCTGACAGACTGTAATACACTACAGGAAGTGTAGGGGGCGATACGACCCACACGCTCATTCTGACAGACTGTAATACACTATGGGAAGTGTAGGGGGCGATACGACCCACACGGTCATTCTGACAGACTGTAATACACTACAGGAAGTGTAGGGGGCGATACGACCCACACGCTCATTCTGACAGACTGTAATACGCTACAGGAAGTGTAGGGGGCGATACGACCCACACGGTCATTCTGACAGACTGTAATACACTACAGGAAGCGTGGGGGGGGGGGGGCGATACGACCCACACGGTCATTCTGAGAGACTGTAATACGCTACAGGAAGTGTAGGGGGCGATACGACCCACACGGTCATTCTGACAGACTGTAATACACTACAGGAAGTGTAGGGGGCGATATGGCTTCTATTGTTTCATTTTAATATAATGTTTAAATAATGTATGGCATTAACAAGCTAACATCTCCCTCTTCCACGAGGGAACCGTGGGCAGGTGGAAGGACTGCTGCACGGAGACTGAGCCCGACGTCAGCGGGGCCAACAACTACTACTTCTCGCCGACGCTGGTGTCCGACTGGTTCCACGAAGCAGTGGGCTCAGTCCTACGCGAGCTGGGCCGGAAGCCGCAGAGAGGGACGCCGCGGTTGGAGAAGCTGGAACGCAATGGTGCCATCACCTCCATCGTCCTGGTGGCTGGTTGCAGCAGGGTCCTCTATGATGTGGTGCCTGTAGTGTCCTTTAAAGGATGGCCGGTCGTGGCGCAAGGCTGGCTGATGGAGAACCACTTCTGGGACGGCAAGATCACGGAGGAGGAGGTGATCAGCGGGTTCTACCTGCTGCCTGCTTGCTCTCCTGTGGGCTGCAAGGAGAACGAGTGGCGCCTGTCGTTCGCCCGCAGCGAGGTGCAGCTGAAGAAGTGCATCTCCGGGAGCCTGATGCAGGCTTTCCAGGCCTGCAAGGCCCTGGTCAGCAAACTGCTGCTGTCTCGGCCCAAAGCGGTCAGTCCGTACCATCTCCGCACGCTCATGCTTTGGGCCTGCGACCGGCTGCCCCACGGCTACCTGGCGCAGGAGGACCAGTCTGCCTACTTCTTGCTGGGCCTGCTGGACGACCTGCAGCACTGTCTGGTCAACAAGGCGTGCCCGAACTACTTCGTCCCACAGAGGAACATGATGGAGCACCTGAGCGACGCTGCGGCCATCCTGCATGCCCGCCGCCTCTCCTCTGTCCGGTCCGACCCTGCCGACCACCTGCGCAGCGCCATCCAGCGCTCCAGTGTTTCTGCTGCGCACCTGCCCCAATCACCAACCACTGTACCCTCCGATCCTGCCTTGGATCCCGCCTCTGACTCAGCCCATGACCAGCACCTCGCCCAGAAACTTCAGCAGCTGGTGACGGAGAACCCTGGGAAGTCCATCTCGGTCTTCATCAACCCCGACGATGTCACAAGACCGCACTTCCGCATCGACGACAAGTTCTTCTAAAGCCGTGCTCGCTCCGTATCACCTGACCGAACATGGTATGCACATTTCTGCAGAGGCGTGTCCTTGGTGACTTACAGGAAGTTAAACGAAAACTTAGTGGTGTCTGAATCTCTGGGACAGTCTGTGCCACACCAAAGCTTAAAAGTATTTTTATGATTTTTAAATGTAAACTAATATACATATATATATATACACACAGTCAACATCCAAACATCAGAAGAACAGCTGCACCCAGAAGGAGGTGTGGGAGTGCGGGTGTGTTGGGTAGGAAGATAAAGGTGACCAGGATCAATAACTGATGATAAATTTAGACTGATATGATCAATATTTATTGAGCTACACATACAGAAGTCTGTCTCTCAGTATGGCGTCGGGCCGCCGTGTTCGCTAACCCAACACGCCAGACGTCTCGGTATGGAGCTGTAGAGGTTCCTAATGGAGTCCTGTGATAATCCATCCCATGCAGCTTGAACATCCTCACACCGTTCCTGTAGATGGTGCGGTAGGGGTGGAGGTGGAGGGACACCAGGACTTCTGTACGTGTGACTACAGACCGTTCATCTCGGTGCTGACCACGGTGCCTCCACACACGGATTCGTTGGGCGTCTCCACCAAGACTAAAGCGGGACTCGTCACTGAAGATGACCCGCTGCCATTCTGAGTCCCTCCATGACAGTCTGGTACGACACCACTGCAGTGTTTGGCGTTGATGTGGTGTTAAGGACATGGAGCTGGCACTAATGGGGTGACTGATGGAGGGCACCACTGCTTGCTAAAGGTCTGGAATCAAGACTGTTGCATGTCTCACAATCCAAATATCATTCCTGCTGGTTGAATTGTTCCGGGTGCAGCTGTTTATACACATATACATACACATATAGATATAGATTATATGTATATACTTGCTACAGTGTGTGTGTGAAAGGTTCACCCTATAAATCCAGCCTACAGGACTGTGGATCACATTCACAACAGCCCTACTGGACTTCGCAGAACTGTGGAGGAAAGAATGGAAAGAATGTGGCAGCAACAGGACAGAGGGGAAGGCGGTGGAGGGAAGAGGGGGAAGGGAGACAATGTGAGAGAGAGAGAGAGAGTGAGAGAGACAGAGAGAGAGAGTAATACTGAGACTCCACTGTAAGAACACTACTGAGCTATCGACCACATTAGCTCATGGCTAGCTATCTTTCACCGTCACACAGTGAGGTCCTATTGTTTATTTGGCCAGCAGACTAACACTAACACTAACACGCGAACTGTCACTGTCGGATCAGAACCTCGTCTTCTCTTCATGTTTGTACTTTTGCTTTGCTCCACTTATAAACAGGACGAAGGGACCAGTTTTATATTAATGCTCATTAATTTGATTTTTCTATATACCTACATACTGTATTTCACATTCAGAGTGGGTTTGGTGTGACGTGGTTGGTTGTAGAGACTCAGATGTTCTCTACAGTGGTGGTGGTGATGGGAACCAGGGGTCTCTATGTCTACATCACACATACAGAAATTCTATTTACCATCTAAACCACCAGTGAACCCGCACGAGTCTTCTGAGTGGAATGTTGATGATGGGAAAATTTGCAAAACCATACTTTCTTTGGGGACTATTTTCACAAACAGCACCCTGCATGTATCCCTCCACCATGAATGGACTTCTGGGAGGCCAAAGTCTCTCCCAAACTTATCACACACAGGCATTTAATGTAAACCTGGAGGGGAGCTTTTAGTGGTGGACGTCTGGTTCCATTGACCACCATTGTGTATCTCTGTGAAATCCTCCCGAGACCGTCATTTCAGAGTTACCGAGGTTACGACAGTGACGGTATCCGCACGCTTTCTTGCTGCTGTGCATATCCTTTATGTTTTCTACCAAACTAGAAGCTGATTGGTTAAGTGTCACTGCTCCATATGTGCTGCTTGTAGCCTTTCACGCTAATGAGCGAGTATGCTAATTGGTGCCTATTGTTTCAATGAAGATGTTGAATGTTGCCTCTGTGTAAGATGGACTGTAAATGCCCGCCCACTTCACTTAATCTGACCGATCGGCTGCCTCCTGGAAGCACAAGGTCGCTCTCAGCATCTACAGGGACCAATCACACTGCCTTATCGTCCACGTTAGCCAATCAGAGCGGGGTGGGTTTAATCCCGAGTCTGGTGTGAGGATGTATTAGACGGAAAAGTGTTCTGTTCAGGTTCAGTTCAGACGTCACGCCAAACTAACAGGGACTCTATAGTTTTCTATGTACATATCACCAGAGTGATGCTGCATTAAATATTCCACAGCTGTGTAATAAATACGTTTGTACTGATCTGATAAACTCGTCTTGTTATTATTTTTTTCCCCACAAGGGTTAGGAATGTGTTCCTTGGAATTCCTGACCATTCCTCCAGAAGCACATTGGTGAGGTCAGACTCTGATGTTGGACGAGAAGGCCTGGCTCTCAGTCTCCACTCTAATCCATCCCAAAGGTGTTCTATCGGGTGGAGGTCAGGACTCTGTGCAGGCCAGTCCGGTTCCTCCACACCAGACTCGCTCATCCATGTCTTTATGGAGCTTGCTCTGTGCACTGGTGTGCGGTCATGTTGGAACAGGAAGGGGCCGTCCCCAAACTGACCCCACAAAATTGGGAGCATGGAATGGTCCAGAGTCTCTTGGTCTGCTGAAGCATTAAGAGTTCCTCTCACTGGAACTAAGGGGCGGGGCCTAACTCCTGAACACCACCCCCACACCATAACCGCCCCCTCCACCAAACTCTACACTCGGCACAGTGCAGTCAGACCAGTACCGTTCTCCTGGTACCACCAAACCCAGACTCGTCCATCAGATTCCCAGACGGAGAAGCGTGATTGGTCACTCCAGAGAACACGCCTCCACTGCTCTAGAGTCCAGGGGCGGAGCTTTACACCACTGCGTTCCACGCTCTGCACTGCGCTTGGTGATGTAGGCTTGGATGCAGCTGCTCACCATGGAAACCCATTCCATGAAGCTCTACACACTGTTCCTGAGCTGATCTGAAGGTCACATGAAGTTTGGAGGTCTGTAGTGATGGACGCTTTAGAAAGTTGGTGACCTCTGTGACCTATGACCCTCAGGATCCGCTGACCCCGTCATTATACATGACCTGCGGCTTCCACGTATAGTTCTTATCCCACTGACAGTGGACTGTGGAATATATAGTAGTAGGGAATTTCACCACTGGAGTTGTAGCACAGGTGGAGCATCCTATCACGGCACCACGCTGCTCCATCAGGCAGGCCCAGATTCTACAGGGCCTCTTCAGAGGTCCATGCTTTGGCGGGTCAGGGTTTTGTTAGCGCAGGAGTATATCAGAGCACATAAATGGTCGACTTCGTATTTCTTACACAAGTAGGTGGAGGAAGCATCCGCCCTCTTGCACCAGGACTCACCGGTATAGCGTAGGGGGCTTGCCCAGGTAGAGGACCGAACCCTAGCCTGTGGTATAAGAGGTGGAGGGTACCCACTACGCTGTACCAGTGCTTATGGCACATTATGGAGGAGTGCTGGGGATCAGTGAAAACTTTTGGAGCTCTGCAAAACCGTGGCCTAAACAGAAGCGGGTGCTTAGGCGTCTACTGAGGATGCATTACTAATGTGCTTTAAAGAGTTCGCTTCTATTTCTGGCCACCTCCCAACTGTCGGAGCCGATCTGAGTCCACCGCTGGACACCTGGGTGCACGGGGTTTTGTTGTAGACTTAGCTGAAGGCCAGGAGAAGCACATTAGGAGCTCTGCTGTTAGCACTTCGGCATGGCTTCGCCTCCGGCTGCCTTAACTCTTTTCTTTCACTGTGACTCTGCCTGAGCTGTGAGTTGTGAAGAAGAAGTGCTGAGAGTCAGACTCTATCTGTGGTTCCGAGCTTATTATGGTATCTGCTGACTGATTGTGGACGGTACTTATGTCTGTTTCTTTCTGCTGAGCTTTCTCGGCTTCATCAGCTAAATATGGACATAATACAGCCCTGTGTGTGTGTGGGTGTGTGTGTGTGTGAGTGTGTGTGTGTGGGTGTGTGTGTGTGTGGGTGTGTGTGTGGGTGTGTGTGTGTGTGTGGGTGTGGGTGTGTGTGTGTGTGTGTGTGGGTGTGTGTCTCTCTGGATGGTTATTTTTGTGCTTTGCTACATCAGCACCTGCTCACACACCTGCGACCCCCCCCCCCTACGCCCAAACTTACAAACACACACACACAGTGCAGTGACCCACACCAGCAGGAGGAGAGTTTAGTTACCATCCTCAGCACCTTCAGATCATCTAATCATCACTGCATAACCCTCACAGGGCACGCACCAAAACCTACATACTGTTACCGAGGAGACGAGGAGACCGGATGCCATTGCAAGTATTTAATGACCGCGGATCAGAACCAACAACACTGGGACAACCGAGAAACAAAACACCACTGAGCGAACGGGAAACAGAAACAACTAACTGAGACGACCAACCGACACGGAGACAAAGAGTGGTGGGAGGACAAACGCCAAGCCAGAACACAGGACAACATGGAGTACAAAACAACAAGGGCTAATGAGAGACAGGGGCGGAGCCAGAAACAGGTGAGGGGCCTGACAGAGGGCGGAGACAGGAGGAGCAAAAGACCAAAACAAACAGAAGCACATGGAACAGAGTGACAGACAGCACATGTCTGTACCACACGGTAACCGTAACAGGTCATGTTAATTAATATACAGCTTACTACGGTTACTGTTAGTTAGTGGTGAGTTACTCTGAGTTAATGCACAAGAACCCCCAGCCCTTTAAGGCTAGCCCAATTAGCATGACCCCCCAGTCCAGCCCCTTTGCCCCCACCTTTCACGACTAGCCCAACTACCCCAACCCAACTAAACCAGACCAGTTCCCCCGCAAATGACCTCCAGCCCCCCAAACCTGGCTCATTACCCACATCCTCCCAGACCAGCCAATTTCCCCCAACCCATTAAACCAGCCTGACTGCCCCAACCCCAAACCTAACCAATTATGCCACCCTTCCAGTCCAGCAGGGTTTCCTCATTCCATCTTACCAGACCAATTAGCCCTCACTCCCATTCAAGCCAGTAAACCAGACCAGCACAATCACCCCCACCCCACCTTAACAGACCAGATACCTAACGCAATCTACCAAACCAGCCAAATTACAGCCTAAACCAGATCAACTGTCCCGCCCGTCCAGACAGGTCAGTTATCTGAGCCTACCTAGCCCACCTTCAGACCAGTCCAGTTACCCCAACCTCCCGAAACCTAACCCAATAACCCTTACAACCCAAACTAGCCCCAATACATTTACCCCGCTACCCCAAACCAGCCTATTACAATTACCCCTACACCCCAAACCAGCCTATTACAATTACCCCTACACCCCAAACCAGCCTTACCATTACCACTACACCCCAAACCAGCCTATTACAATTACCCCTACACCCCAAACCAGCCTATTACAATTACCACTACACCCCAAACCAGCCTATTACAATTACCCCCACACCCCAAACCAGTCTATTACAATTACCCCCACACCCCAAACCAGCCTATTACAATTACCCCCACACCCCAAACCAGCCTATTACACAATTAAACCAGCCTATTACAATTACCCCTACACCCCAAACCAGCCTATTACAATTACCCCTACACCCCAAACCAGCCTATTACAATTACCCCTACACCCCTATTACAAACCAGCCCAAACCAGTCTATTACAATTACCCCTACACCCCAAACCAGCCTATTACAATTACCCCTACACCCCAAACCAGCCTATTACAATTACCCCTACACCCCAAACCAGCCTATTACAATTACCCCTACACCCCAAACCAGCCTATTACAATTACCCCTACACCCCAAACCAGCCTATTACAATTACCCCTACACCCCAAACCAGCCTATTACAATTACCCCTACACCCCAAACCAGCCTATTACAATTACCACTACACCCCAAACCAGCCTATTACAATTACCCCTACACCCCAAACCAGCCTATTACAATTACCCCTACACCCCAAACCAGCCTATTACAATTACCACTACACCCCAAACCAGTCTATTACAATTACCACTACACCCCAAACCAGCCTATTACAATTACCCCTACACCCCAAACCAGCCTATTACAATTACCCCTACACCCCAAACCAGCCTATTACAATTACCCCTACACCCCAAACCAGCCTATTACAATTACCCCTACACCCCAAACCAGCCTTACAATTACCCCTACACCCCAAACCAGCCTTACAATTACCCCTACACCCCAAACCAGCCTTACAATTACCCCTACACCCCAAACCAGCCTATTACAATTACCCCTACACCCCAAACCAGCCTATTACAATTACCCCTACACCCCAAACCAGCCATACAATTACCCATACACCCCAAACCAGCCTATTGCAATTACCCCTACACCCCAAACCAGCCTATTGCAATTACCCCTACACCCCAAACCAGCCTATTACAATTACCCCTACACCCCAAACCAGCCTATTACAATTACCCCTACACCCCAAACCAGCCTATTACAATTACCCCTACACCCCAAACCAGCCTATTACAATTACCCCTACACCCCAAACCAGCCTATTACAATTACCCCTACACCCCAAACCAGCCTATTACCCCTACACCCCAAACCAGCCTATTACAATTACCCCTACACCCCAAACCAGCCTATTACCCCTACACCCCAAACCAGCCTATTACCCCTACACCCCAAACCAGCCTATTACAATTACCCCCACACCCCAAACCAGCCTATTACAATTACCCCTACACCCCAAACCAGCCTATTACAATTACCCCTACACCCCAAACCAGCCTATTACAATTACCCCTACACCCCAAACCAGCCTATTACAATTACCCCTACACCCCAAACCAGCCATACAATTACCTACTCCCCAATTCCCAATCAGACTAATGGATACATCCATCCATCCCTTAACCCAAACCCAACTACCCCTAGATTCCCAAACACAAATTACCCCAACGCCTAGACATATCTACCCTAGAGCTGAGAGAGAGAGAGAGAGAGAGAGAGAGAGAGAGAGAGAGAGAGAGAGAGAGAGAGGAGAGAGAGAGGTGGAGCCGCAGGTTCACGCACATCGTTTTTCATTCCGTGGCACCTTAAGGGGGCCGTGACGTCACGGGGCGCTGCTGCCGGGCTGGGTTTCGGCAGTAACTGACAGCAACGGCAGAAGCTCCGCCTCCCGGCGCGCGGACAGGACAGCAGCAGGTAAACGGCGCGCGAGCCTCCATCAGCCCGGGATCAAAGGCTCCGCGCCCTCGCACACTCACTCACACACACACACACACACACACACTTCCCCTCACACACACTCACTTACTCTCTCTCAGACACACTCAGACGCGAGCGCGGACGAGCAGCAGCAGCAGCGCGAGAGCCGCGCCCGCGAGGAACAACGAGGCGACTTCACCACCTTCATCACCATCATCATCATCCTGCGCGAGCAGCGGGGCGATGGAGACCAAGGACAAAGGAGCTGGTGAGTAAAGGGTGTGTGTGTGCGCGCGCGCGCGCGCGTGTGCGTGTGTTAGACTGCGGTACTCTAACGCGCGCGCGTGTGTTCAGCATCCTGATGCAGCAGAAAGAACACCAAGCTACACTGACGGGTTTCACCACAACACGCGCGTGCACACTGACACACACGCACCGACACGCACATATGGGCGCGCGCGCACACTGCAGACGTGTGGAGACGTTTAGCATGGGACATCTGTCTCTCCGGCGTCATCACCTCGAACACGCCCGTTTGTGTGTTCACGCGCGCGCGCCCGCCCGTGTGTGGTGTCTAGAGGTGTGCGCGCGTGTGTTGATGTGCATGTGTTAAAGATGGATGCGTATGCGCATTCGTCTTGAATGGGCTAAACGGTTTGTGTGTGTGTGTGTGTGTGTGTGTGAGACGGGGGGCTAATGGCGTTGCCGTTGGTGATCAGCATGCAGGACATGTAGCCCACCTACTGCACCGAGTGTTCATACAGAGTCCTTGCTGTGTGTATGGATTGACGTACTGTGGAAATGTCAGAGCACCCTGCCTTCATTTCTGTACTGCCCACTCAAAACAGCCGCTGAGTACAAGTTGATCGTTAGGAGATGTTTGTGTGGAGATCAGATATTCGATGATTCTCGTTTAGCAGGACAGAAAAAGTCAAAGTAAAAAAATAACAGGAGTTTTCAAAAACCTGGAGTTCAAAGCTAGAGAGTAAAGGTGATTCCTAACAACTACCCGGAACAACACTGTCCCCATAAACGGCTACGGAGCACTTAAAACTTTCATCTCAGAGAGGGGAGAACATCAAGCTTCACTGTCGCTACAGATCTGAGAACATCCATCCACCCACCGACCCATCCATCCATCCATCCACCCATCCACCCATCCATCCATTGTGAGAAGACACCTCAATGCTATGGAGGTCAGGCTCCTCAGGAGGCACTGGACTCATTGAGTAAAGAAGCTGCTGGAGTTCTCAGAACAATGGACTGACCACCCTGGAGTCCAGAACCTCAACACCCCTGGATGTGTTTGGGGTTATATGGATGGTGGGATGAAGCAGAAATCCAGCTAAACCACCTTCTAAGACTGAACTTCAGAAGTGTGGCCTCAGATCGTCCCTGGGAAAGCCCCCTGAAGAGTCCCCAGATAAGAATGGACGCTGTAATGAAGGTGAAGAGTGGACGCACTGGAGGTGGAGTGGAGCCTTGTACTGTCTGATTTGACTGGAAATTAAATAAACTGATCGGGGGTCTCTGACTTTTTCACAGGTACAGTATGTTGACACCCAACTATATTTTACATTCCACCAGTTTTTTATAAATTGTTTGCAAAATTAAATAAATAAAATGTAAACAAAGTCAGACAGAGTGGTTTGGGGTGAGACGCTCTGGCCCAGTGGTGGTGAATGGAACCGGACGTCACCTGTAAAATCTGCCTGATGTCTGAGACACTGTTTATGACATTTTGGCCTTAAGTCCAGTCACGGCGGAGGGATACAAGTAGGGTGCGATGAGGTCAAGTAGTCCCCAAAGAGAGCTTCGTCATCAGTGTTCCATATATAAACACGCGCGGTAAGGTAAAGTGTCTATAGGTGTGACGTAGACACTGAGACCCATGGTTCCCATCACCATCACCACCAGTGTAATGAAATCAGAGCGTCTACAATCAACCATTTCACACCAAACACAATCTGAATGACTCAAACGCTGAATTTTGGAAAACCTGACAATATGTTAATGGCCAGGAGTGCGTTTGTGTAGGGAAACCCCCAGGCTGTGCTGGAAACTAGCCCGGGTATATCAGCGGGTCATGTTCTCTCTTACTTCGGCCCTTATGTACGAGAGAGCCCACTGCTGCCTTCATCTCTCATGATAAGGCCTGAACACGTTAGCTGCCTCTAGCTGATGTTAGGTACAGTTGTGCAGGCCAGGCCATCTGCATCAACACCACAGCAAGCATGTCTAGACATCCATTGTCAAAGATGTGCAGGCTAATAGATCCACCGATCGTGAGTCTGGTAATGCTGTGTGTCTGCTCGGTGGTTCCGAGTTGCATCATGTTGTGATGCTGTTCGTATCATGAAGTGGCTGCCGGTACTGCCCTGGTGTATTCACGTGCATCGCCAACATGGGATCTGCAGTGTACAGCTGAAAGAGAGGTTCTCCGTGATTTACTGAGTTTCAGTCACGATTCAGGTGTAAACATGATCGTTATGTCTGGGTCCATGTTTCAGCAGAGTGAAGCCGCAGCCTCTGTGTCTCTATAAGGCTGGGCGAGTGAGGAGCGGGATTAATAACCATCACACGCAGCAGTTACTGCAGCCATTTGTTTGACACTTATGCTGTTAGAGAGCTGAATATTACACTGCTACAAAGCCGAGCCTCACTGGTACGCGGTTACAGAGCTGACCCTGGCTGTTACATTGTTACAGAGCTGACCCTGACTGCTACACTGTTTTCTAACTGAACCGGACTGTAGCACTGCTACAGAACTGAACCTGACTGTTACAGAGCTGAACCTGACTGTTACACTGTTACAGAGCTGAACCCGACTGCTACACTGTCACAGAGCTGAACCTGACTTTTACACCGTTTTAAAACTGACCCTGACTGTTACACTGCTACAGAACTGAACCTGACTGTTACAGTGCTTACACTGTTTTAGAAACAAACCTGACTGTTACAGTGCTGACCCTGACTGTTACATTGTAACAAAGCTAAACCTGACTGTTACACTGTTACAGAGCAGACCCTGACTGTTACACTGCTACAGAGCTGACCCTGACTGTTACACTGTCACAGAGGTGAACCTGAATGTTACACTGTTACCAAGCTGAGCCTGAATATGACACTGATACAGAGCTGGACCTGACTGTTACACTGTTTCAGAGGTGAACCTGAAGGTGACACTGTTACTAAGCTGAGCCTGAATGTGACACTGTTACAAGCTGAACCTGACTGTCACACTGCTACAGAGCTGAACCTGACTGCTACACTGTTACAGAGCTGAACCTGGCTGTCACACTGCTACAGAGCTGAACCTGACTGCTACACTGTTACAGAGCTGAACCTGACCTCTACACTGTTACAGAGCTGAACCAGACTGTTACACTGTTACAGAGACAAACCTGACTGGTACACTGTTACAGAGCTGAACCTGACTGCTACAGAGGCAAACCTAACTGGTACACTGTTACAGAGCTGGATCAGACTGTCACACTGTTACAGAACTGAACCTGACTGCTACAGAGGCAAATCTGATTGCTACACTGTTACAGAGCTGTACCAGACTGTCACATTGTTACAGAACTGAACCTCACTGTTACAGAGCTAAATATGATTGTTACATGGTTACAAAACAGAACCTGACTGCTACACTGTTACAGAGCTGAACCTGACTGTTACAGTGTTACAGAGACAAACCTGACTGCTACACTGTTACAGAGCTGGATCAGACTGTCACACTGTTAGAGAACTGAACCTCACGATTACTGAGCGAAATCTGACTGTCACACTGTTACATAACTGAACCTGACTGCTACAGAGGCAAACCTGACTGCTACACTGTTACAAGGCTGTACCAGACTGTCACACTGTTACAGAGCTGAACCTGACTGTTACACTGTTACAGGGCTGAACCTGACTGTTACACTGTTACAGAGCTGAACCTGACTGCTACACTGTTACAGAGCTGAACCTGACTGCTACACTGTTACAGAGATGAACCTGACTGCTACACTGTTACAGAGCTGAACCTGACTGCTACACTGTTACAGTGCTGAACCGGACTGTTACACTGTTACAGTGCTGAACCTGACTGTTACACTGTTACAGAGCTGAACCTGACTGCTACACTGTTACAAAGCTGAAACTGACTGCTACACTGTTGCAGTGCTGAACCGGACTGTTACATTGTTACAGAACTGAACCTGACAGTTACACCGTTATGGAGCTGAACCTGAGTGTTACATTGTTACAGAGCTGCCCCTGACTGTTACATTGTTACAAATCTCACTATGACTGTTCAGTGTTATAAAGCTGCCCATGACAATTACACTGTTAAAGAGCTGAACCTCACTTTTACAGAGGCAAACCTGACTGTTACACTGTTACATAGGCAAACCTGCCTGCTACAATGTTACAGAGCTGAACCTGACTGTTACAGTGTTACAGAGGCAAACCTGCCTGCTACAATGTTACAGAGCTGAACCTGACTGTTACAGTGTTACAGAGGCAAACCTGCCTGCTACAATGTTACAGAGTTGAACCTGACTGTTACAATGTTACAGAGGCAAACCTGACTGCTACACTGTTACAGAGCTGAACCTGACTGCTACATAGGAAAACCAGACTGTTACACTGCTACAGAGCTGACCCTGACTGTTACTCTGTTTCACAGCTGAACCAGACTGCTACACTGCTACAGAGCTGACCCTGACTCTTACATTGTTACAGAGCTGAACCAGACTGCTACACTGCTACAGAGCTGACCCTGACTCTTACATTGTTACAGAGCTTAACCTGACTGTTACACTGTTACAGTGCTGAACCGGACTGTTACAGAGTTGACCCTGACTGTTACATTGTTACACAGCTGAACCAGACTGTTATACTGCTACAGAGCTGACCCTGACTCTTACATTGTTACAAATCTCACCATGACTCTTACACTGTTATAAAGCTGACCATGACTGTTACATTGTTACAGAGCTGAACCGGACTGTTACACTGTTACAGAGCTGAACCTGACTGCTACACTGTTACAGAGCTGAACCTGACTGCTACACTGTTACAGTGCTGAACCTGACTGCTACACTGTTACAGAGCTAAACCTGACTGTTACACTGTTACAGAGCTGAACCTGACTGCTACACTGTTACAAAGCTGAAACTGACTGCTACACTGTTGCAGTGCTGAACCGGACTGTTACATTGTTACAGAACTGAACCTGACAGTTACACCGTTATGGAGCTGAACCTGAGTGTTACATTGTTACAGAGCTGCCCCTGACTGTTACATTGTTACAAATCTCACTATGACTGTTCAGTGTTATAAAGCTGCCCATGACAATTACACTGTTACAGAGCTGAACCTGACTGTTACACTGTTACATAGGCAAACCTGACTGTTACACTGTTACATAGGCAAACCTGACTACTACACTGTTACAGAGCTGAACCTGACTGTTACACTGTTACATAGGCAAACCTGACTGTTACAGTGTTACAGAGCTGAGCCTGACTGTTACACTGTTACATAGGAAAACCTGACTGCTACACTGTTACAGAGTTGAACCTGACTGTTACAATGTTACAGAGGCAAACCTGACTGCTACACTGTTACAGAGCTGAACCTGACTGCTACATAGGAAAACCAGACTGTTACACTGCTACAGAGCTGACCCTGACTGTTACTCTGTTTCACAGCTGAACCAGACTGCTACACTGCTACAGAGCTGACCCTGACTCTTACATTGTTACAGAGCTGAACCAGACTGCTACACTGCTACAGAGCTGACCCTGACTCTTACATTGTTACAGAGCTGAACCTGACTGCTACACTGTTACAGTGCTGAACCGGACTGTTACAGTGCTGAACCTGACTGCTACACTGTTACAGAGCTAAACCTGACTGTTACACTGTTACAGATCTGCCCCTGACTGTTGCATTGTTACAAATCTCACCATGACTATTACACTTTTATAAAGCTGACCATGACTGGTACATTGTTACAGAGCTGAACCAGACTGTTACACTGTTACAGAGCTGAACCTGACTGCTACATAGGAAAACCTGACTGTTACACTGTTACAGAACTGAACCTGACTGCTACATAGGAAAACCTGACTGTTACACTGTTACAGAGCTGAACCTGACCGCTACACTGTTACAGAAATAAACTCGTTTGTTGAACGGTTAGAGGGTGTATATGTGGATTAGAGGTTTCGCTGGACAGAATGGACATCTTGTGTGCGTGTACCTGTAACCCAAGTTGTATAGACACTGTAATAGTGCTGATGCCGTATATTGATTCTGGCTCCAAGTTTCAGACGGCTGGGCATCTCACCCAAACAGAACCTCCTCACAGAGGAGGAGTATAAATGGTCTGTGGCGGCTGGTGCTGATAGAGTTACTGGAGTTGTTGATGTGTTGAGTTATTCAGGCAATGATTTATTGATGTGGTGGGAGACAATAGCCAGCAATGTGGAATATACAACTGTTATGGGAAAGCTCCACCCAGATGTACCATTGTCTACACCCACACATCAGGAACAGGACATCCTGTGGGTCTATGTTGGAGGAGAAGAGTTGTTTGTAGAATGCTTGTGTGTCCAGGTCACATGTCTAGTGAGTCTCCCGTTATACACTCATCATTAAAAGAACAGCTGCACCCAGAAGGAGGTGTGGGAGTGCAGGTGTGTTGGGAAGGAAGATAAAGGTGACCAGGATCAATAACTGGTGATAAATTTAGACTGATATGATCAATATTTATTGAGCTACACATACAGAAGTCTGTCTCTCAGTATGGCGTCGGGCCGCCGTGTTTGCTAACCCAACACGCCAGACGTCTCGGTATGGAGCTGTAGAGGTTCCTAATGGAGTCCTGTGATCCTCCCTCCAGTAAGGCAGCGCCAAGCTTAATATCACATCACCCCAAAATCCTCTTCCCACCTCCGGCAGAGTTAGTGATCAGATTAGCGCCGTTTCATTAGCACGCAAGTCATTACCGATAACTGTACGACTCATCGCTGATTCAAACTTCAGTCAGGAAAATCCACGTCTACAGGTTCCTCACAGGATGTGTTCCACCATGTTCTATATCTACCATCCTGTATGTGTTCCACCATGTTCTATATCTACCGTCCTGTATGTGTTCCACCATGTTCTATATCTACCATTCTGTATGTGTTCCACCATGTTCTATATCTACCATCCTGTATGTGTTCCACCATGTTCTATATCTACCGTCCTGTATGTGTTCCACCATGTTCTATATCTACCATTCTGTAAGTGTTCTACCATGTTCTATATTTACCATCCTGTATGTGTTCCACCATGTTCTATATCCACCATTCTGTATGTGTTCCACCATGTTCTATATCTACCATTCTGTAAGTGTTCTACCATGTTCTATATTTACCATCCTGTATGTGTTCCACCATGTTCTATATCCACCATTCTGTATGTGTTCCACCATGTTCTATATCTACCATTCTGTATGTGTTCCACCATGTTCTATATCTACCATCCTGTATGTGTTCCACCATGTTCTATATCTACCATCCTGTATGTGTTCCACCATGTTCTATATCTACCATCCTGTATGTGTTCCACCATGTTCTATATCTACCATCCTGTATGTGTTCCACCATGTTCTATATCCACCATTCTGTATGTGTTCCACCATGTTCTATATCTACCATCCTGTATGTGTTCCACCATGTTCTATATCCACCATTCTGTATGTGTTCCACCATGTTCTATATCTACCATTCTGTATGTGTTCCACCATGTTCTATATCTACCATTCTGTACGTGTTCCACCATGTTCTATATCCACCATTCTGCATGTGTTCTACCATGTTCTATATCCACCATTCTGTATGTGTTCTACCATGTTCTATATCCACCATTCTGTATGTGTTCTACCATGTTCTATATCCACCATCCTGTATGTGTTCCACCATGTTCTATATCCACCATTCTGTATGTGTTCTACCATGTTCTATATCCACCATCCTGTATGTGTTCCACCATGTTCTATATCCACCATTCTGTAAGTGTTCTACCATGTTCTATATCCACCATTCTGTATGTGTTCCACGATGTTCTACATCTACCGTCCTGTATGTGTTCCACCATGTTCTACATCTACCGTCCTGTATGTGTTCCACCATGTTCTATATCTACCGTCCCTGTATGTGTTCCACCATGTTCTATATCTACCATCCTGTATGTGTTCCACCATGTTCTATATCTACCGTCCTGTATGTGTTCCACCATGTTCTATATCTACCATCCTGTATGTGTTCCACCATGTTCTATATCTACCATCCTGTATGTGTTCCACCATGTTCTATATCCACCATTCTGTATGTGTTCCACCATGTTCTATATCCACCATTCTGTATGTGTTCCACCATGTTCTATATCTACCGTCCTGTATGTGTTCCACCATGTTCTATATTTACCATTCTGTATGTGTTCCACCATGTTCTATATCCACCATTCTGTACGTGTTCCACCATGTTCTATATCCACCATTCTGTACGTGTTCCACCATGTTCTATATCTACCATCCTGTATGTGTTCCACCATGTTCTATATCTACCATCCCGTAAGTGTTCCACCGTGTTCTATATCTACCATCCTGTATGTGTTCCACCATGTTCTATATCTACCGTCCTGTATGTGTTCCACCATGTTCTATATCTACCATCCTGTATGTGTTCCACCATGTTCTATATCCACCATTCTGTATGTGTTCTACCATGTTCTATATCCACCATCCTGTATGTGTTCCACCATGTTCTATATCCACCATTCTGTAAGTGTTCTACCATGTTCTATATCCACCATTCTGTATGTGTTCCACCATGTTCTACATCTACCGTCCTGTATGTGTTCCACCATGTTCTATATCTACCGTCCTGTATGTGTTCCACCATGTTCTATATCTACCGTCCCTGTATGTGTTCCACCATGTTCTATATCTACCATCCTGTATGTGTTCCACCATGTTCTATATCTACCGTCCTGTATGTGTTCCACCATGTTCTATATCTACCATCCTGTATGTGTTCCACCATGTTCTATATCTACCATCCTGTATGTGTTCCACCATGTTCTATATCCACCATTCTGTATGTGTTCCACCATGTTCTATATCCACCATTCTGTATGTGTTCCACCATGTTCTATATCTACCGTCCTGTATGTGTTCCACCATGTTCTATATTTACCATTCTGTATGTGTTCCACCATGTTCTATATCCACCATTCTGTACGTGTTCCACCATGTTCTATATCCACCATTCTGTACGTGTTCCACCATGTTCTATATCTACCATCCCGTAAGTGTTCCACCATGTTCTATATCTACCATCCTGTATGTGTTCCACCATGTTCTATATCTACCATCCTGTATGTGTTCCACCGTGTTCTATATCTACCATCCTGTATGTGTTCCACCATGTTCTATATCCACCATTCTGTATGTGTTCCACCATGTTCTATATCCACCATTCTGTATGTGTTCCACCATGTTCTATATCTACCGTCCTGTATGTGTTCCACCATGTTCTATATCTACCATCCTGTATGTGTTCCACCATGTTCTATATCCACCATTCTGTATGTGTTCCACCATGTTCTATATCCACCATTCTGTATGTGTTCCACCATGTTCTATATCTACCGTCCTGTATGTGTTCCACCATGTTCTATATTTACCATTCTGTATGTGTTCCACCATGTTCTATATCCACCATTCTGTATGTGTTCTACCATTTTCTATATCCACCATTCTGTACGTGTTCCACCATGTTCTATATCTACCATCCTGTATGTGTTCCACCATGTTCTATATCTACCATCCCGTAAGTCTTCCACCATGTTCTATATCTACCATCCTGTATGTGTTCCACCATGTTCTATATCTACCATCCTGTATGTGTTCCACCATGTTCTATATTTACCATCCTGTATGTGTTCCACCATGTTCTATATCCACCATCCTGTATGTGTTCCACCGTGTTCTACATCTACCATCCTGTATGTGTTCCACCATGTTCTATATCCACCATTCTGTATGTGTTCCACCATGTTCTATATTTACCATTCTGAATGTGTTCCACCATGTTCTATATCTACCGTCCTGTATGTGTTCCACCATGTTCTATATCCACCATTCTGTATGTGTTCCACCATGTTCTATATCCACCATTCTGTATGTGTTCCACCATGTTCTATATCTACCATCCTATATGGTTCCACTCACTATGTTCTATATCTCCTGTGTCAGTGTAAAACTCATATATACAATGTGATGTATAATAAATAAATATACCTATATATATAATTTCTGTTACAAACTTCAAATAAACCATATGAACTGTCTGTAGGCCTCGCAGGTCTGTGTTTAATCTATAATGGCCAACATAAGTTTTTGTGCACTAGCATTAGCTTAGTGCTAACATACATACCTATTAAAACCAGGGCTCGTTAGCGTTGTATAAACGAGCTCATGCTAACAGGTCCTACTTAGCTTTGTGATGTGGTAACACAGCTTAGCATCATCACGCTAGCTGTGTTACCACAGTAGGGAACTGGCTTTGGTTCTGTTTTGGTTCCTGTTGATCTCAGTGATGAAACGGACTCCTGGCTGAAATCAAGTTTTAATTGTTTGACCCCAGTGATTAGCCAGTGGGGAGTGTGCTGGAGCCAAAACCGGACCGCTGGCGCGCCCAGAGAGGAGCCGGAGGAAGCTGCTGGGTAATAAAGAGAGGTCAGCATGATCTTTCAGTCCAGCAGCGTCCATCCGTTTCCTCTCACTGACTGTACTGCAGTGCAGAGCAGTGAATAATCACCCAACGCAGTGCGGTGGTGTGGTGGTGTCCGGCTGTACGGCTGTCTTTAATAACCTGAGTGTTTCTCATAAGGTATGTTTGATTTCCCCAGTCGGAGGAGGTTTCTACCCAGGGCTGAAGCATGCCGCTGCACATTCGCTACAGAGGGCTGTAAGGCTGAGGCTGCGTGAACCGTATGCAGATGTAAAGCTGTACGGCTGATACGCTCTGCACTCTGTACACTCAGTCCCTCGTTCTTAGAACCTACTGTGAATTATCACAACTAGACAACGGAGTGCAGCAAACGGGCACGATGGGGCGGGGCTTATGCGTCTGGGTGAAGCCCATCATAGTAAGGTGAACATCTAGGGGAGGGGCTTATGCAGCCAGGTGCAACCTTTCATAGTGAAGTGGATATGAAAGGGGAGGGGCTTATGCATCTGGGTGTATCTTATAAGAGTTAAGTTGACGTGAAAGGGAGGGGCTTATACCTCTAGGTACAGGCTGGCATAGTAAAGTGCTTATGCATGTCTTTCTCTCTCTCTCTTTCTTCTTCTTTCTCCTGTTCTCCTTATTTCTCTATCTTTCTCCCTTTTTCTAACTCTTTCTCTCTCTCTTCTCATTCTCTCTCTCTCTCCTCTCTCTCTCTCCTTCTCTCTCTCTCTCCCTCTCTCTCTCTCTCCTTATTTCTCTCTCTCTTTCTCTCCTTATTTCTCTCTCGCTGTCTACTCTCTCTCTCTCTCTGTGTACTCTCTCTCTCTCTTTCACTCCTTATTTTTCTTTCTCTCTCTCTTTCTCTCCTTATTTCTCTTTGTCTCTCTCTCTCCTTATTTCTCTCTCTCTTACTCTCTCTCTCTCTCTCTCCTTATTTCTCTCTCTCTCTCTCTCTCTCTTACTCTCCTTATTTCTCTCTCTCTGTCTACTCTTTCTCTCTCTCTCTCTCTCTCTCTCTCTCTCTCTCTCTCTCTCTCTCTCTCTGTGTACTCTCTCTCTCTCTCTCTCTCTCTCTCTGTGTACTCTCTCTCTTTCACTCATTCCTCTTTCTCTCTCTCTTTCTCTCCTTATTTCTCTCTCTCTCTCTCTCTCTCTCTCTCTCTCTTTCTCCTCCTTGTCTTTCTGTCTCTCTCTCTCGATGCTGTTGTCTGTTGGCCAGCATGTGTACGTTTGTGTGTTTTACAGTTTGCTGATGTCAGCATCTTACTGCCCCCCCCAGAGTAACATGCACACACAAGCACACTAGTATTGCTGTACTTGTGAGGACCAGTCATTCATGCCTACATGAAACTAGACTAACAGTTGGTTTCTGTATGTGAATATTAAAACTCTACTCTGACGTGTGTATGAGTTATGTGTGGGGATGCTTGTAGAGGAGGTGGATAATTATCCTGAAGTGCTGATATAAATAACAGGTTGTGAGATATTAGGTGCTGCTAGGTGACCTGCTTCACTAAACCTTCCTGAGGAGGAGGGGTCTAACAGAGGGGAGGGGTCTGAAGGAGGAGAGGAAGGAGTCCAACTAGGTAAGTGTTTCAGAGAGAGTGTGGGAGGAGACTGAGAAGTCTAAAGGAGAAGATCTTCATAGAGAGAGAGTTTCCAGAGAGAAGTGGAGAAGGACTCGTCTAACAGAGGGGAAGAGAGAGGGAGGAGTCTCATAGAGGGGACTGGAGAGGGATTAGATTAACGGAGGGGAGGTGCTTCAGAGAGGGAGGGGGAGGGTAGTTGGTAGAGGGAACTCAACGGAGGGTAAGGCTTATTTCAGAGGAGGGAGGGAGGTCTCACAAAGGGGGATTGAGAAGCGTGGGGAATAGTGCTTCAACAGGAGGGGAGGAGGTATTTCAGAGAGAGGGAGGAGTCTCACAAAAGGGGATTGGAGAGGGATTAGTTCAAGGGAGGGGAGGAGTTTAGAAGATAGGGAGGAGTCTCACAGAGGGAAGTGGAAAGGGACTAGTTTAACCGAGGGGAGGTGTTTCAGAGAGAGCATGGATGATATCTAATGGGGTCTTACAGGGCAGTGGAGAGGAGGAGTCTAACAGAAGGAAGGAGGAGTCTCAAAGAGGGGAGTGGACAAGGACTACTTTAACGGAGGTGTTTCAAAGAGAAAGAGAGGAGTCTAATAGAAGAGAGGTGTTTCAGAGAAAGGGAGGAGTCTCACGGGGGGGTGGAAAGTGGACTAGTCAAACGAAGGGGAGGAGTTTCAGAGAGAGGGAGGAGTCTCACAGAGGGAAGTGGAAAGGGACTAGTTTAACCGGGGGGAGGTGTTTCAGAGAGAGCATGGATGATATCTAATGGGGTCTTACAGGGCAGTGGAGAGGAGGAGTCTAACAGAAGGGAGGAGTTTGAGAAAGAAGGAGGAGTCTCACAGAGGGGAGTGGACTAGTCAAACGAAGGGGAGGTGTTTCAGAGAGATGGAGGAGTCTAACCAGAAGGGGTTTCAGAGAGAGAAGAGGGAGGAGTCTAACTGGGAGAAGGTTTTCAGAGAGGAGCAGATACACTCTGACTGGGCGAAGTGTTGGAGCTGAGAGAGGGAGGAGGGGTTTCAGAGAGGGGAGGGAGAAGCCCTCAGAGGAATCATGAACAAACCATCAAGAAGCCTCAAGCCCCAAACCAAACACAGGGCCCTGTGGAGACCGTCCAGGTGCTAGGATACTGATCATGGCCAGTAGGTAATGGAACAAAGACCTCTGGTGGCAGACAGAGGAACTGCAATGAAACAGTTTGACGCCCAAATTAGTCTATACATATGATGTGTAGTTAATAGCCAGAATAGAGCTGAACAGAGACCCCTGCTGGCAGACGAAGGAACTGCAGAGGACACATTTTAAGATTTTAAGGCCTATAGTAGAGGTATAGTAGAGTATAGCTGAACAGAAACCCACACTGGTAAGACCATGGCTAAAGAGAGACCTCTGCTGGTGGGCAGAAGAACTGCCGTGAAAACATATTTATGGTCTTGTATGTTTTAACAAATAGCCCGTCTGGGCTCTCCAGTATACAGCCGGACAGAGACCCCTGTCGACAGACCCCTGCGACAGACCCCTGCTTTCTCCCAGAGACACGAGTAGTGTAAAAATCTAATCATTTCCAGTCCGAGAACAAGACGGGACAACTCTGTGCTTGTGTGTGTGTGTGTGCGGGTGTGTGTGTGCGGGTGTGTGTGTGTGTGTGTGTGAGTTTAAGAATCTGCTGAATCTGCTTGTGCAGCACTTTCTGCATGTAAACAGTGTTATTAATATCCGCGCTCTGTCTCACATCTCTCTTTCCACACTGGGAATAGACATTCTAATACGACACACACACAGACCCAGAGAGGATCGCCTTACCTCCTTCACACTCCTCACACTCTTGAGCAGTGTTGCCGTAGTTACTCCAAGAAAGAGCATTAGTAACGACTCCTCTAAAGCTCTAATGCGATTACCCTGAGCACCCTCACTACTCGTTACTGTACTCGTTACTCAAAAGCCTAGAGGCCTTCCAGTATACATCAGTGTAGCCATTTAAAGGCCCGTCACTATTATTGTTTTGGATTACGATATGACCAGTTCTGGTGATATAAATATATGACAAAGTTTGAAAACTGTGTGAATGTATTTTTGGTGGATTTGGAGACCCCTGTGGCGGAAATATGTAACTGCATGCAGTGTACAGCCCCTTCCCCAATAGGATGAATCTGGTAATCAGAGGAAAATTCAACGAGAACTCAGTCAGTCGTGGGTGGACGATGTGTATTTGAGGATGTTAGGGAATTATCTACTATTGACACTGTATGAGGATTTGGGATGGACTGGACAAGTTTAGGATGTACACCACATAATTGTTCAGATACTCTTCCATCAAAGAATTGGTCAGCTGGTCCAGATTTGGTGGATGCCTTCCCTGACACAGTTCTGAGGAGAATTCCCTGTATGACCGTACGCTTCCATACACCTGCAGATTCAGCTACTTCCTCCACACTATGGTTTTTGGCCACGCCCACATGCAGTCCTCCCAAGCATTAATATTTGCTGAACTATGACAACAAATGTGAGTTGTTGACTAGCCAGCTGATGCTAACAGCTGTTTAAACGACTGCATCTTCCAGCTTTTATTCTATGTTAGCCTGTTGTAATTGAGATCTAGATCCATTTTCAGGTTCCTTTTAGATCTACATCCATTTTTCAGAAATCAAATGATGAGACGGAAAACGTCAGATAAAGGAAAACAGGATGGCGATATGAGCAATCTGGTGTATCAGAAATCCGAGAAAAAAATTAATGTCGCCTGCGACTTGCAGCGACTCGCAGCATGTCCAAAGCCAGCCGTATTTTGTATCCCAGTCCCCCCAACACTGCTTCTGAGTATCTCTGAACTGAACATAGAAAGCGAGTGAGGGACGCGCAGGGTGTGTCTATGTGTATGTGGTTTTGGGTGACCACTTAATCCTGTTAAATACCCCCCAGTGGAACGACACATGCAGAGATCCAGTCGCACGAACCCCCCCAAAGTCAGCTGTGTGATTGGATCTGTGTGTGTGCGCTGATAGTCTTAATGTGGTGACAGCGTAGAGAGTAATGCAGACCGCCATAGATCTATATACAGTCCTAGAGACCACCACGGTACAGACCACTGCAACTTACAGGCGGGCAGAGGACTTCTCAAACACCCAGTAATACGGGCACACAAACAGCGAGAATGACGCGGTACCTGAGTGCGTTCCGCCGCCTGTTGTCTCGAGGCAGCAAGGCCGAGGACGAAGAGGAAGAGGAGGGAGTGACGAAGGCTGTGGCCTCTGAACCTGGTCAGACTTAAACTGGGGTTGGTGTATGTGTGAACTCTGTGGCTGCTGTTAGCGACGTTAGCATAGCTGTACATGCGTGTGCTCCTCTGGGTTTAGGCTCTGTGGATGTTTCCGCTCCGCAGTGTGAAGGATGTGCGGCTCAGATATTTACTACAGAACTGATTAATGCTGTTCTGATGCGGTTTCACCGTTTGATCCAGTTACTGTATCAGACATAGCTACAATTTTCTGACGTTGTTTCAGTGTTAGTTACAGTGTCTGATTCAGTAATACTGTCTGATGCCTCTCCGCTGTCTGATTCTGTTATACTTTTAAAGCTGTTTAGGCTGTCTGATGCCTCTGCGCTGTCTGATTCTGTTACACTGCTTGGGGCTGTTTAGACTGTCTGATGCCATTCTGCTGTCTGATTCTGTTATATTTTGTAGAGCTGTCTGATGCCTTCCCGCTGTCTGATTGTGTTATACTTTTTAGGGCTGTTCAGGCTGTCTGATGCCTCTCCACCATCTGATTCTGTTATATTTTTTAGGGCTGTGCTGTCTGATGCCTTCCCACTGTCTGATTCTGTTACACTGCTTGGGGCTGTTTAGACTGTCTGATGCCATTCCGCTGTCTGATTATGTTATATTTTTAGAGCTGTTTAGGCTGTCTGATGCCTCTCTACTGTCTGATTCTGTTATACTTTTTAGGGCTGTTTAGGCTGTCTGATGCCTCTCTGCTGTCTGATTATGTTATATTTTTTAGAGCTGTTTAGGCTGTCTGATGCCTCTCTGCTGTCTGATTCTGTTACAGTGTTTGGGGCTATTTAGGCTGTCTGATGCCTCTCTGCTGTCTGATTATGTTATATTTTTTAGAGCTGTTTAGGCTGTCTGATGCCTCTCTGCTGTCTGATTCTGTTATACTTTTTAGAGCTGTTTAGGCTATCTGATGCCTCTCCGCTGTCTGATTCTGTTATAGTTTTAAAGCTGTTTAGGCTGTCTGATGCCTCTCCGCTGTCTGATTCTGTTTTTTATACTTTTTAGAGCTTGTTTAGGCTGTCTGATGCCATTCTGCTGTCTGATTCTGTTATATCTGTGTAATTTTAGGCTGTCTGATGCCTCTCCAATGTCTGATTCTGTTATACTTTTTAGGGCTGTTTAGGCTGTCTGATGCCTCGCCGCCATCTGATTCTGTTATATTTTTTAGGGCTGTTCAGGCTGTCTGATGCCTCTCCACCATAAACTGTCTGATGCTTCTCGCTGTCTGATAGGTTAGACTGTTTAGGGCTGTTTAGGCTGTCTGATGCCTCTCTGCTGTCTGATTATGTTATATTTTTTAGAGCTGTTTAGGCTGTCTGATGCCTCGCTGCTG
>JAMWET010007316.1:0-73751 GCA_024036415.1 Prochilodus magdalenae | reverse complement strand
ACTTCCCCGGGGACGTCGGAAATCAGCTCGCCATAGCCTCTGAGGCTCAGTACTGTTGGGACATGCTGTACTGAAGTCGGTCTGTTGCGACCTGACTGTCTCTGAGCTCAGTCTGCGGACCTGCTCGTCTCTGAGCTATTCTGTGGACTGCTGCTCTGAGCTCAGTGAAGTTTTGCAACGCCGACGGAATCTTCGTTGGACCTGATAGTCTCTGAGCTCGGTCTGTCGGAACCTGCGTCTCTGAGCTCGGTCTGTGGACCTGCTGTCTCTGAGCTCGCCTGTTGAGACCTGCTGTCTATGACTCAGTCGTTGGACTGTTTCTCTGAAGCTGCAGTCGTTGGACTGTTGTCTCTGAGCTCAGTCTTATTGGACCTGCGTCTATGAGATCACTCTGTTGGACATGCTGTACTCCGAGCTCAGTCTGTTGGACCGCGTCCCTGACGCTCAGTGAAGGGTCAGTGACTGAATCTTCTGGGACATGCTGTCTCTGAGATTCAGTCTATGGACCTGGCTGTCTTGAGCACACTCTGTGGGGACTGCTGTCTCTGAAGCCGGGTCGGTTGGACCTGCTGTCTCGAGCTCGGTCGTTGGACTGTTGTTCTCTGAGCTCAGTGAAAGTGTCAAGTGACTGAATTTCTGTTGGACCTGATGTCTCTGAGGCCGGTGGGGTGTGGGTTTGTTGACTCCGCGGTGGAGGGAGTTTGTGAGGGGGAGGGGACAGGCTCTAATTTTAACTGCTTGGTCTGATTGTCGGCGGGCTCCTCTCTGTTTAACGCCACACTGGCTGTTCAGAGCTGTCCTCACGCTGAAACACAACAGCAGGTTAACGTTGTGTGCTGATGGAGGGGTCGGTCATGACTGTAAGGTCAGGATGAGTGGGGCGGAGGAGGTAGGGAGGTGGGATAGACTGGAAAGCTCTGCGCCGTGTTTCTGTTCTGGCTGTGTTCTTCGGGAACATGTTTACGTGGTGTGCACAAACAAACCTGTTAAGCTGCTAACGCCGGTGGAGCTGCTGTATTAGCCTCACTGAGGGTCCTCTGTGTATGCTAACGTTAGCAGCTGAAGCTAATCCCAGTGTTTAATTTTATCCTTTTCTCTCCCTATGGAGATTAAGCTCTACCGCACTATGTAATACTCCATTAAGAGCTCCAGAGTGTAAACTAGGACGGGGATGCTGATGTTCTGATCCAGTATGTGTAGTGTTAATTACTCTTTAGATAGCATTACTACATCAGGATACCAGCTATGAGAAGCTAACGCTGTTAGCGGCTTATTGCTAACGACCACAGTGCGGAGTGTTTCTCGCTCATCATTAACACTCTCCAGAGAAAACTAAAAGCTTGGTTCGGTTTCTCATCACGGTTCAGGGACATGTATGACTTGGCGAGGTGAGTGTGCAGAGTCAGCGCACCATATTATCTTTCTCTACAAGCTAAGGAGCTAAAATACGCACGTTAGCTATCTAGCTAATAGCCTTGTTAGCTGCTTGGAACTGCGGAGGAATGAAGGAACATAGACTGAGAAGTGGTCAGTCACTGTGGTTATAATGGTTCTGTCTCTCAAGCTGCTGGAAAGTGCGCTAACATTAGAACCGTAACTTCAGTTGGTTCCTGTTTGGGTTCTTGTTTGTACAGTGTAAAAACTTATTCTGCTGTTCTGCTGCCGGTTCTAGATATCAGATATGATGTAAGAATTAATATCAGCCAGAATGAAGCCTGACCTTCTACTATAAATCAGAGAGTGGTGGCGGTTCACCATGTGCAGCAGTGTGTGCTAAACACCTCTCCATGCTGGGAGAACCCCCCAGTCAGAGGTTCTTCACTCCAGCTGGGTTCTCCGCCCGTTACAGCCCAGCTCAGCGTGTCAGCTGTGTATGTGTTCTCCTCTTACTGCGCTGTGACCTTCTCCTCAGAGCTGCTGCTAAAAGCCCCACATGATGGCCAATAGGTCCCCCACAGTGACCTGCGCCCCCTACAGGAACAATCCCAGCAGGCCTTTCACTCTCACAGCCATTAAACACGCCTTTAACAGCCCAGCATCGATCCTCCATGACCTATCAACCCCTACACGCCCGTAAGAGGGTCCGCACTTCAAACTCAGTCTCTCGTTAGGTCCAGTATATAACTCTAAGCTCTAAATGTAGGTACTGTGGTATAGACTGAGTCTGTTCTACAGTTTCTCATTAGGTGGAGTGTATAACTCTAAGCTCTAAATGTAGGTACTGTGGTATAGACTGAGTCTGTTCTACAGTTTCTCATATCAGGCTCGATGTCTATAACTTCTAAGCTCTAAATGTAGGTACTGTGGTATAGACTGAGTCTGTTCTACAGTTTCTCCATTAGGGCGATTGTATACTCTAAGCTCTAAATGTAGGTACTGTGTATCAGACTGAGTGGTTCTACAGTTTCTTATTAGGTGGAGTGGTATAACTCTAAACTCTAAATGTAGGTAACTATTTGTATAGACTGAGTCTGTTCTACAGTTTCCTCATTAGGTTGGAGGTGTATAAACTCTAAACTCTAAATGTGTAGGTACTGTGGTATAGACTGAGTCTGTTCTACAGGTTCTCATTAGGTGGAGTGTAATAACTCTAAGCTCTAAATGTAGGTACTGTGGTTATAGACTTGAGTCTGGTTCTACAGTTTCTCATTAGGTGCGAGTGTATAAACTCTAAGCTCTAAATGTAGGTAACTATACTGTGTTAATAGACTGAGTGTTCTACAGTTTCTTATTGAGGTGGAGTGTATAACTCTAAACTCTAAATGTAGGTACTGTGTGGTATAGACTGAGTCTGTTCTACAGTGTCCTCATTAGTGGAGTGTTATAACTCTATCGCTCTAAATGTAGGTACTGTGGTATAGACTGAGTCTGTTCTACAGTTTCTCGTTAGGTTGGAGTGTATAACTCTAAGCTCTAAGTGTAGGTAACTGTGGTATAGACTGAGTCTGTTCTACAGTTCCTCATTAGGTGGAGTGTATAACTCTAAGCTCCTAAATGTAGATGGCTACTGTTAGTATAGACTGAGTCCTGTTCTACAGTTTCTTCTCATTAGGTGGAGTGTATAACTCTAAGCTCTAAATGTACGGTACTGTGGGTATAGACTGAGTCTGCTCTACAGTCTCTCATTAGGCGAGTGTATAACTCTAAAGGTAGGTATTGTGGTATGACTGTGTTGGAGCATTGGTGTTATGAATGAGCTGGATCTCCTGGTCGTACTGGGCTGTGTGTGTAGCTCCTCTGATGTCTCCGTGCTCCTCCTCCTCATTCCTGAAGCTCTGATCTCCTCAGACAGGACTGAGATTAGCGGGTGCTGATGGTATCAGAGCCGAGGCTGCTGCAGTAGGGATGATTTGTGAGGAGCTGATGATCTCCTACATCTCCCAGTTCTCCTCAGCAGTAAATTAGAATCGAGGAGATACGCTAAACCCTGTGGGGGGAAGCAATCTGCACTGACACCCCCCACCACAGGATCTGAGCCTGGAGGCGTAGGGGAGAAGTGAGAGGAGGGTGACAGGCGGGTGTAGCGTAAACCGCAGGAGGTCTGTGATGTTCATGACGTGGTATATATTTATATCTGTATGGATTCTAGAACAGGATTGGGTACTAGATTCGTACCATAGACGCGTTAAACAGGTTCCTGAACAGAGCCGGTTCCGGCAGGTCCACCTCAGGGTTCCACTGGCGCCTCCTTCCTGTCATTGTTCTCAGGCTGTCCACATTCACCATTCGAGCACCAGCTAGACCAGCCAGGTAACCTGTGTAGCTAGATATGACATAGAGAAGTACAACAGCTAAGCAGCTTTAGCACGCTAGCTAACGCTACGGCAACCTGAGTCTTAAACCGCATGTTGGTGGTTTATGCTAATATCATAACTGAGATTCAGAGAAGACTCCTCCTCCTTTACATTACCCATTCATATACGGGTTAACGCTCCACCTTTCTACACCTTAGCATGGCAGTGTGGAGCTAGCACGCTCATGATAGTAGCTATACTGATAATGCTGCTTCGCTAACACTATTAGCATTATTAGCTAGCACAGCATTGCTAAATTAGGTATCTGTCTGTCTGTCTGTCTGTCTGTCTGTCTGTCTGTCAGTCACCAAACACTGCAGTGGTGTCGTACCAGACTGTCATGGAGGGACTCAGAATGGCAGCGGGTCATCTTCAGTGACGAGTCCCGCTTTAGTCTTGGTGGAGACGCCCAACGAATCCGTGTGTGGAGGCACACAAAAAAAAACCGGTGGTCAGCACCAGGATGAATAAACGGTCTGTAAGTCACACGTCCAGAAGGGCCTGGTGTCCTCTACCTCCACCCCCTACCGACACCCTCTGCAGGAAAACTGTGTGAGGATGTTCAAGCTGCATGGGATGGATTAATCACAGGACTCCATTAGGAAACCTATCTACAGCTCCATACCGAGACGTCTGGCGTGTTGGAGTTACCCGCACCTCCTTCTGGGTGTAGCTTGTTCCTTTGGTGACAAAAAACATATGTTGTAGATACATTAGCTGTATGTACACCCATAACGTTAATGACAGTTCGTGAAGCTAAGTGATATGGGCTCCACCCTCCTCCTCCTGAACTTCCAGTTTTAACGTTCCGGTAATAAATGTATTCCTGGGATAATGAAGTGCTCGGCCTCTCTCCGCTAGTCCGGAGCTAATCCCTATCCTGGGTGAAGGATGTTTCACTCAGGATATTTCTGCTGAGGTGTGCATGTTCCTACTTGTCGCTAATTTCACACAGGGCCAGATGTGTTCTCACATCAGTCCACCAGATGAAAGTGTGTTCCTGGTTTGCCTTCCCTGGGAAAATAAATCAATGGAGCCCTGATGGATATGAAGAGTGGATCAATATTAATAATGGCTAAATGAAGAAAACAACCCTTCACAGAGTCGTTAGAACCACAACACGAGGAGACAAACCCATCAAACTCTCAAACAACGGGTACTTACTCAGGTGTATCGATCTTCTGGAAGACTTGTAGGCTGGACAGGTTCCACGTTCTCATGGTAGATCAGCAGCCACAGACGGTCTGTCCTGAAGTCCTCTTAGTTCTGCTGATCTGGATTGAAGAAACCGGATTCGTTCTGATGGTAGAACGTTTGTTTAGAACCCATTTCTCATGGTCAGTCTAATTCAGTACTGGTCAGGACGCCCTGGAGTTACACTGGACACACTGGAGTTACCCTGGACACACTGGAGTTACCCTGGACACACTGGAGTTACCCTGGACACACTGGAGTTACACTGGACACACTGGAGTTAGCCTGGACACTCTGGAGTTACACTGGACACACTGGAGTTAGCCTGGACACTCTGGAGTTACACTGGACACACTGGAGTTAGCCTGGACACTCTGAGAAAGGGTACACTGGGAGCCACACAAACTGGAGTTAGCCTGGACACACTCTGGAGTTAGCCTGGGGACGCCATTGGAGTTACCGGCTGGACACATCTGGAGTTACCCTGACACACTGGATTTAGCGGGTGGACACACTGGGGTTAGCCTGGACGTCCTGGGGTTACCCTGGACACACCGGAGTTACCCTGGACACACTGGGGTTAGCCTGGACGTCCTGGGGTTACCCTGGACACTCTGGGGTTAGCCTGGACGTCCTGGGGTTACCCTGGACACTCTGGAGTTACCCTGGACATACTGGAGTTACCCTGTGGTTACCCCTGGACACCCTGGAGTTAGGCTGGACACACTGGAGATAGACTGGACACTCTGGAGTTACCCTGGACACACTGGAGTTACCCTGGACACACTGGAGTTAGCCTGGACGTCCTGGAGTTACCCTGTGGTTACCCCTGGACACCCTGGAGTTAGGCTGGACACACTGGAGGTAGACTGGACACTCTGGAGTTAGCCTGGACACCCTGGAATTAGGCTGGACACACTGGAGTTACCCTGGACACCCTGGAACCTCAGCTGCTCATCCGCTTCTTTAGGGCAATACTGTAATTCAGGTTCTAGATAAGCTGCTATTAGTGTAATGCACATGGTAATGAGTGGAGGAATGAGCAGGTCAGGACTGTGTAGCACATCTCAGAGCTCCTTCTGGAGAACCTGGGTGTTCTAAATGCCATGCAGAGCCGCTGAGAGAACAGCTGTGGATCTAATTTGATGGAGTGTGTGGTATTTACTCTAGAACAGACAATCTCATCTTCTACTCCACAAACAGAACCGAAGCACTCTGAGGAACTGAAGAAACGCAGGTGCATGGTTAGCTCTGCTCTCCCTCCTCCGGAGCTCCTCCTCCTCCGTTCCTGGCGGAGAGCCCGGTGTTCTGCCCGCTGGTAAACAGAGCAGGAGCCCAGATTACAGATATTAGCTCGTATTAGCATGCTAACAGGGCTGAGTCTGATTAGTCTGATTACCCAGGTCCTGCTCTGTGCATCACGGCGTGAACAGATCAGCCTCCTCTGCAGGTGCGATGGATCTGGAGGAGGTTCTGAGGAACCGCCACAGAAGCCAGCGTTCTCTGCTAAGAACGGCATCCCACAATGCTCTGCGCTCCTGGAAGCACCTGATCTTCGGCGAAGGGCTGTGTAAACACAAAGACCTGCCCAGTATTCATAGGGTGGAGAAACTGCTGCAGCTCTGAAACCGCACCTCCCATCAAAAACCGCACACGAGCCCGAACAGGAGAAACGCTCCATCCTCTCCACACAGCTCCTCTAATCAAACCCACAGAGCTTCCCTCGCCTCCACCCCTCCTGCGGTGGAGATACGATCCGGCCTAAAAGAGCCCACATCAAAGAGCTGCACCATCAAATGCTGCTGGAGGGCGAAGACCTGAGAGGACACTCCAGTCCAGACACGGTGAAGATCATTTCACCCAGCCGCTCCAGACCGAGCGTACAGGCTTTCAAAGCTGGACACGCTCAGGAGCCGCTTTGATGGAGGTAACCGAGGAGCTAAAGGCTAAAGGAGGCGGGAGGTTCAGGAGGAGCCTGGAGAGGGTCGGTTTAGAAACAGACTATTCAGCCCAACCCAAGAATAACTAGTCAGAACCAGGAGATACCAGGACCAAGGACTCGCTAACTGCTAACAGGCTAATCGCTACGCATACAGCACTGTCTGTCACACCAACACCAGTCTCCCGCCCTGTCCTCAGACTGTGTACCCTCTAAAGGAGGGTGGTATGGAACCAGTTAGGGAGACTCAGCCCGCTAACTACGTTAGCGTTAGCGCTTCCCAGCTCAAAGCCCCACAGAACAGCTCTACCTTATCTTTCTGTCGCTTCCACACCGGATGTTCTGATCTGTGGTCTCGGATATCGACCTTCATCCTCTTAACAGGGGTGGAAGCGACCCTGTACTTCAGTAGGAGGCACTGTACGCTCGTGTTAGCTTAGCTTAGCAGGCTACAACAGAGCAGCACCAGCCAGTCAACTTCACTCTCACAGGTAAAGGTTCTTATGGTGAATACCTGTGAAGGCTGAGCACCACTGAACCTGAACCGAACTGAACCTGTATGGGGGTGTTTGGGTCTCTGTAGCTAAGCTAGCTAAGCTACCTCAGAGCAGGGTGGCCACCTTCATAACCCCAAATAAATAAAGAGATGGATAAACGGATAAAGAGAGGAGGGACTGATTTTAGTAGAACCTGTTTAAAATGGGTTCTCCTGGGTTCCTCTGGGTTCCTCTGGGTTCCTCTGGGGTTGTTGAAGTCAGTCCCAGTCGTCCTGACTACATAATACAAGTCTGGCCTTCTCTCGGAGGGAAGAGCCTCCAGAGAAAGTGATGGGTGAGGTATGCTAAAGCTAATGTGCTAAGTACAGCTGAGGCAGTGGGCCAGACTGCTGCCTCGAGGCTGCGGTTCTAACCACGTTAGCTTGGTGAATAATCACGGTTCTTCCAGAAGCTCAGACGGTGTGTCGTGTTCCTGCGCTGGTTCGTTAGCGTTCTCAGCGGCTTGTTTGGGAGAAGCAGTAACAGGATCACCTCCAGAGTCCAGCCGGGTGTTTCTGGACGTCAGGCGGGTTTCTGACTCTAACTGGATCTGTGTGGATGCTGAATGCTGATTGGCCGGTTGGTTCTGCGTTTGGCTTTAAAGAAACACGTACGGTATATTTAGGGTACTGTGTGATACAGATTTGATACGTGGTGTAGATGAGATTTACCCACGTGACCATACGGCTTCGTTCTCACCTGCTGGTAGGACAGGATCTGTTTATAACGTCGTGTTTGAGCTACATTAGCCATGCTAGTTTTATTAGCCATCTTAGCTTTATTAGCTGTGTCAGCATCATAAACCATGTTAGCTTTGTTAACTTTATAAGATGGCTTAACTGTGTTAGCTTGTGTTAGTTGGGTTAGCAGCATTAGCTGTGTTAGCAGCATTAGATGTATTAGCTATGTTATTTGTTTTAGCTGCAGTAGCTGTGTTAGTTGTATTAGCTGTTTTGGCTGTGTTAGCTGTATTGGCCATGTTAGCTACATTAGCTGTGTGCTAGCTGAATTAGCTGTGTTAACTGCATTAGCTGTGTGTTTAGTGGAATTAGCTTTGTTAGCTGCTTTAGCTGTGTGTTAGCTGCTTTAGCTGTGTGTTAGCTGTATTAGCTGTGTGTTAGCTGAATTACCTGTGTTGACTGCATTAGCTGTATTGGCCATGTTAGCTACATTAGCTGTGTGCTAGCTGAATTAGCTGTGTTAACTGCATTAGCTGTGTGTTTAGTGGAATTAGCTTTGTTAGCTGCTTTAGCTGTATTGGCCGTGTTAGCTGTATTAGCTGTGTGTTAGCTGAATTAGCTGTGTTGACTGTATTAGCTGTGTGTTAGTTGAATTAGCTGTGTGTTAGCTGCATTAGCTGTGTGTTAGCTGAATTAGCTGTGTTTACTGCATTAGCTGTGTGTTAGCTGAATTACCTGTGTTGACTGCATTAGCTGTATTGGCCATGTTAGCTACATTAGCTGCATTAGCTGTATTTGCCATGTTAGCTGTATTAGCTGTGTGTTAGCTGAATTACCTGTGTTGACTGCATTAGCTGTATTGGCCGTGTTAGCTGTATTAGCTGTGTGTTAGCTGAATTAGCTGTGTTGACTGCATTAGCTGTATTTGCCATGTTAGCTGTATTAGCTGTGTGTTAGCTGCATTAGCTGTGTGTTAGCTGAATTAGCTGTGTTTACTGCATTAGCTGTGTGTTAGCTGAATTAGCTGTGTTGACTGCATTAGCTGTACTGGCCATGTTAGCTACATTAGCTGCATTAGCTGTTGGTGGCTAACATTTAACTTTCTGATACCTCGGTCTGTGATCAGGAGACAGGAGACAAGCTGTCGACTGATTGTTCGTCTCTAATGAAGCTTTTAATGGTTCTGATTCTTCACCTGCTAACAGACCTGCTCCTAGCGAAACACGCTAATCCCATCACAGCACAGTCCCTCCTACACAATTATCTGAGTAACTGATTTACTGAAGATTTCCCGCCTGGTCTGCTGCGAGAGAAGCCGTCTAAGTGACTGATGAGGGGAATTCTCCCTAAACGGCGTTCAGTTTCTCCTGTTCACTGTGTTAGTGTGGAGCTGAGCTGAAGGTGGAGCTTCATCATGCTCAGCTCCAGAAACACCTGTTTCAGCCTCCAAACCCCAAAACACACATCAGAGTTCTCCCCATTACTCAGAGCTGATCATCTCCACACTTCCCCTTCAGTGACCTGCTAATGACCTGGTTAACCCTTCAGCAGCCGGACACGCCTAGTTAGCTGGGTTAGCCGCGAATGTTCCTCAGGTTCTCCCAGATATCGGTGCACTGAGGCAGCTTCAGAGCGCTGAACTCTGTAGACCGTTAGAGGACCCGTCTGCTCTGGTCTGTAGTCCAGCAGGCTCTTAGCTGAAGGAGCTTCTCTCCAACAGAGTGACCATGCTGCCTCTCCCCATGCCTGCCTCTTGATCTCTGGCTGGACTCCAGCTCCATCAGCTGTCCACACTGTCACTACATGCTGCTAATTACCCTGAAAGCTGTCTTCTGAGATGTCCCACTGTTAAACAGGCTCTTACAGCACACTGAGTCTGCTGCTCTCCTGCTCACCCTCTTAATTAGAGCCAGCGTTAAGAACCTGTATCTATATCTGATCTAGAACTCCAACGCAGATCAGCCTGACCTACGGGTCCTGCACTGCCTCTACCGCTCAGCTCGGGAAACCAGACATCGCCTGCTCGGCTGTTCTACACTGATTACTGCTGGCGTTATTACTCTGGTCATCACCGCACTGACCGCTCTCAGCCTCACCTACTGCACACGAAACAAAGCATGACTGAACATGCTACCCGCACTCCCACAGCCATGCGCTAGAAGAGCCTTCTTATTGTTATACTGTGATTGGTCTAATACGGGTGATCTGATTACCGTTATACTGTGATTGGTCTAATACGGGTGATCTGATTACCGTTATACTGTGATTGGTCTAATACGGGTGATCTGATTACCGTTATACTGTGATTGGTCTAATACAGGTGATCCTTATAACCGTTATACTGTGATTGGTCTAATACGGGTGATCTTATTACCGTTATACTGTGATTGGTCTAATACGGGTGATCTTATTACCGTTATACTGTGATTGGTCTAATACAGGTGATCCTTATAACCGTTATACTGTGATTGGTCTAATACGGGTGATCCTTATTACCGTTATACTGTGATTGGTCTAATACGGGCGATCTTATTATCGTTATACTGTGATTGGTCTAATACGGGTGATCTTATTACCGTTATACTGTGATTGGTCTAATACGGGTGATCTTATTACCGTTATACTGTGATTGGTCTAATACGGGTGATCTTATTACCGTTATACTGTGATTGGTCTAATACGGGTGATCCTTATTACCGTTATACTGTGATTGGTCTAATACGGGTGATCTTATTACCGTTATACTGTGATTGGTCTAATACGGGTGATCCTTATTACCGTTATACTGTGATTGGTCTAATACGGGTGATCCTTATTACCGTTATACTGTGATTGGTCTAATACGGGTGATCCTTATTACCGTTATACTGTGATTGGTCTAATACGGGTGATCCTTATTACCGTTATACTGTGATTGGTCTAATACAGGTGATCCTTATTACCGTTATACTGTGATTGGTCTAATACGGGTGATCCTTATTACCGTTATACTGTGATTGGTCTAATACAGGTGATCCTTATTACCGTTATACTGTGATTGGTCTAATACGGGTGATCCTTATTACCGTTATAATGTGATTGGTCTAATACGGGTGATCTTATTACCGTTATACTGTGATTGGTCTAATACGGGTGATCTTATTACCGCTATACTGTGATTGGTCTAATACTGGTGATCTTATTACCGTTATACTGTGATTGGTCTAATACTGGTGATCTTATTACCGCTATACTGTGATTGGTCTAATACTGGTGATCTTATTACCGTTATACTGTGATTGGTCTAATACGGGTGATCTGATTACCGTTATACTGTGATTGGTCTAATACAGGTGATCTGATTACCGTTATACTGTGATTGGTCTAATGCAGGTGATCCTTATAACCGTTATACTGTGATTGGTCTAATACGGGTGATCTTATTATCGTTATACTGTGATTGGTCTAATACAGGTGATCCTTATAACCGTTATACTGTGATTGGTCTAATACGGGTGATCCTTATTACCGTTATACTGTGATTGGTCTAATACGGGTGATCCTTATTACCGTTATACTGTGATTGGTCTAATACGGGTGATCCTTATTACCGTTATACTGTGATTGGTCTAATACGGGTGATCTTATTACCGCTATACTGTGATTGGTCTAATACTGGTGATCTTATTACCGTTATACTGTGATTGGTCTAATACTGGTGATCTTATTACCGCTATACTGTGATTGGTCTAATACGAGTGATCCTTATTACCGTTATACTGTGATTGGTCTAATACGGGTGATCCTTATTACCGTTATACTGTGATTGGTCTAATACTGGTGATCTTATTACCGCTATACTGTGATTGGTCTAATACTGGTGATCTTATTACCGTTATACTGTGATTGGTCTAATACTGGTGATCTTATTACCGCTATACTGTGATTGGTCTAATACGAGTGATCCTTATTACCGTTATACTGTGATTGGTCTAATACTGGTGATCTTATTACCGTTATACTGTGATTGGTCTAATACTGGTGATCTTATTACCGCTATACTGTGATTGGTCTAATACTGGTGATCTTATTACCGTTATACTGTGATTGGTCTAATACTGGTGATCTTATTACCGTTATACTGTGATTGGTCTAATACGGGCGATCTTATTACCGTTATACTGTGATTGGTCTAATACGGGTGATCTTATTACCGTTATACTGTGATTGGTCTAATACGAGTGATCCTTATTACCGTTATACTGTGATTGGTCTAATACGGGTGATCCTTATTACCGTTATACTGTGATTGGTCTAATACGGGTAATCTTATTACCGTTATACTGTGACTGGTCTAATAGGGGTGATCTTATTACCGTTATACTGTGATTGGTCTAATACGAGTGATCCTTATTACCGTTATACTGTGATTGGTCTAATACGGGTGATCTTATTATCGTTATACTGTGATTGGTCTAATACGAGTGATCCTTATTACCGTTATACTGTGATTGGTCTAATTTGGGTGATCCTTATTACCGTTATACTGTGACTGGTCTAATACGGGTGATCTTATTACCGCTATACTGTGATTGGTCTAATACGGGTGATCCTTATTACCGTTATACTGTGATTGGTCTAATACGGGTGATCCTTATTACCGTTATACTGTGATTGGTCTAATAAGAGTGATCCTTATTACCGTTATACTGTGATTGGTCTAATACGGGTGATCCTTATTACCGTTATACTGTGATTGGTCTAATACGGGTGATCCTTATTACCGTTATACTGTGATTGGTCTAATACGGGTGATCCTTATTACCGTTATACTGTGATTGGTCTAATACGGGTGATCTTATTACCGTTATACTGTGATTGGTCTAATACGGGTGATCTTATTACCGTTATACTGTGATTGGTCTAATACGGGTGATCTTATTACCGTTATACTGTGATTGGTCTAATACGGGTGATCCTTATTACCGTTATACTGTGATTGGTCTAATAAGAGTGATCCTTATTACCGTTATACTGTGATTGGTCTAATACGGGTGATCCTTATTACCGTTATACTGTGATTGGTCTAATACGGGTGATCCTTATTACCGTTATACTGTGATTGGTCTAATACGGGTGATCTTATTACCGTTATACTGTGATTGGTCTAATACGGGTGATCCTTATTACCGTTATACTGTGACTGGTCTAATAAGAGTGATCCTTATTACCGTTATACTATGATTGGTCTAATACGGGTGATCCTTATTACCGTTATACTGTGATTGATCTAATACGGGTGATCCTTATTACTGTTATAATGTGATTGGTCTAATACGGGTGATCTTATTACCGTTATACTGTGATTGGTCTAATACGGGTGATCCTTATTACCGTTATAATGTGATTGGTCTAATACGGGTGATCTTATTACCGTTATACTGTGATTGGTCTAATACGGGTGATCTTATTACCGTTATACTGTGATTGGTCTAATACGGGTGATCCTTATTACCGTTATACTGTGATTGGTCTAATACGGGCGATCTTATTACCGTTATACTGTGATTGGTCTAATACAGGTGATCTTATTACCGTTATACTGTGATTGGTCTAATACGGGTGATCCTTATTACCGTTATACTGTGATTGGTCTAATACGGGTGATCTTATTACCGTTATACTGTGATTGGTCTAATACGGGTGATCTTTATTACCGTTATACTGTGATTGGTCTAATACGGGTGATCTTTATTACCGTTATAATGTGATTGGTCTAATACGAGTGATCCTTATTACCGTTATACTGTGATTGGTCTAATACGGGTGATCTTATTACCGTTATACTGTGATTGGTCTAATACGAGTGATCTTATTACCGTTATACTGTGATTGGTCTAATACGGGTGATCTTATTACTGTTATACTGTGATTGGTCTAATACGGGTGATCTTATTACCGTTATACTGTGATTGGTCTAATACGGGTGATCTTATTACCGCTATACTGTGATTGGTCTAATACGGGTGATCTTATTACCGTTATACTGTGATTGGTCTAATACGGGTGATCTTATTACCGTTATACTGTGATTGGTCTAATACGGGTGATCTTTATTACCGTTATACTGTGATTGGTCTAATACGGGTGATCTTTATTACCGTTATAATGTGATTGGTCTAATACGAGTGATCCTTATTACCGTTATACTGTGATTGGTCTAATACGGGTGATCTTATTACCGTTATACTGTGATTGGTCTAATACGGGTGATCTTATTACCGTTATACTGTGATTGGTCTAATACGGGTGATCTTATTACCGTTATACTGTGATTGGTCTAATACGGGTGATCCTTATTACCGTTATACTGTGATTGGTCTAATATGGGCGATCTTATTACCGTTATACTGTGATTGGTCTAATACGGGTGATCTTATTACCGTTATACTGTGACTGGTCTAATACGGGCGATCTTATTACCGTTATACTGTGATTGGTCTAATACTGGTGATCTTTTTACCGTTATACTGTGATTGGTCTAATACGGGCGATCTTATTACCGTTATACTGTGATTGGTCTAATACAGGTGATCTTATTACCGTTATACTGTGATTGGTCTAATACGGGTGATCTTATTACCGTTATACTGTGATTGGTCTAATACGGGTGATCTTATTACCGTTATACTGGGATTGGTCTAATACGGGTGATCTTATTACCGTTATACTGTGATTGGTCTAATACGGGTGATCTTATTACCGTTATACTGTGATTGGTCTAATACGGGTGATCTTATTACCGTTATACTGGGATTGGTCTAATACGGGTGATCTTATTACCGTTATACTGTGATTGGTCTAATACGGGTGATCCTTATTACCGTTATACTGTGATTGGTCTAATACGGGCGATCTTATTACCGTTATACTGTGATTGGTCTAATACGGGTGATCCTTATTACCGTTATACTGTGATTGGTCTAATACGGGCGATCTTATTACCGTTATACTGTGACTGGTCTAATACGGGCGATCTTATTACCGTTATACTGTGATTGGTCTAATACTGGTGTTCCTTATTATCGTTATACTGTGATTGGTCTAATACTGGTGATCCTTATTACCGTTATACTGTGATTGGTCTAATATGGGTGATCCTTATTACCGTTATACTGTGATTGGTCTAATACGGGTGATCCTTATTACCGTTATACTGTGATTGGTCTAATACGGGTGATCTTATTACCCTTATACTGTGATTGGTCTAATACGGGTGATCCTTATTACCGTTATACTGTGATTGGTCTAATACGGGTGATCTTATTACCGTTATACTGTGATTGGTCTAATACGGGTGATCTTATTACCGTTATACTGTGATTGGTCTAATACGGGTGATCTTATTACCCTTATACTGTGATTGGTCTAATACGGGTGATCCTTATTACCGTTATACTGTGATTGGTCTAATACGGGTGATCTTATTACCGTTATACTGTGATTGGTCTAATACGGGTGATCCTTATTATCGTTATACTGTGATTGGTCTAATACGGGTGATCTTTATTACCGTTATACTGTGATTGGTCTAATACGGGTGATCTTATTACCGTTATACTGTGATTGGTCTAATACGGGTGATCCTTATTACCGTTATACTGTGATTGGTCTAATACGGGTGATCTTATTACCGCTATACTGTGATTGGTCTAATACGGGTGATCTTATTACCGTTATACTGTGATTGGTCTAATACGGGTGATCTGATTACCGTTATACTGTGATTGGTCTAATACGGGCGATCTTATTACCGTTATAATGTGATTGGTCTAATACGAGTGATCCTTATTATCGTTATACTGTGATTGGTCTAATACGGGTGATCTTTATTACCGTTATACTGTGATTGGTCTAATACGGGTGATCTTATTACCGTTATACTGTGATTGGTCTAATACGGGTGATCCTTATTACCGTTATACTGTGATTGGTCTAATACGGGTGATCCTTATTACCGTTATACTGTGATTGGTCTAATACGGGTGATCCTTATTACCGTTATACTGTGATTGGTCTAATACGGGTGATCTTTATTACCGTTATACTGTGATTGGTCTAATACGGGTGATCTTATTACCGTTATACTGTGATTGGTCTAATACGGGTGATCCTTATTATCGTTATACTGTGATTGGTCTAATACGGGTGATCTTATTACCGTTATACTGTGATTGGTCTAATACGGGTGATCTTATTACCGTTATACTTTGATTGGTCTAATATGAAATACTAAGTCTCTTTGGGGGACTATTTGACCTCACAGCGTCCTGCAGCATGTATCCCTCCACCATGAATGTTTTTAAGGAGTGTTTTAATGAGTTTAAGGCTGAGATCTTCTCCACACTATCATAAACAGCGTCTCAGACATCAGGCAGCGTATTCAGAACCACCTCATGTAGGAACTTCCTGTGAGGGAGCTTTTAGAGGGGACGTCTGGTTACCTTCACCACCACTGGGAACACCTATGAACATTTCTCACACGTCTTTCGGCTCAGTGCGTCCGGCTCCGTCCATCATTAAGTGGACTGTCTAACGGTACATCTTTCACAGTTCTCTTAGTTTCTGTCCTGAGGACTCGAGAGGACCCTCACTGCTCCGTCCATCATTAACCCCGCTGTCCAGCTCCACAGAGCAGAAATGATAAATGTCTGTCCATTCAAACAGTCATTTGAACACAGCCCTGTCTCTGTTCTCCTGAGCGGACAGTCCAACTGTAGGTCCCTTCAGCAGCTGGCTGATGTAATGTGGGTCAGAGATCTACAGCGGAGGAAGCTGATCAGCAGGACAGGAGGAGAAACGTCCCCAGTCTTCACTGAGCTCTACTCTTAACGAGCTTTAAATGATCTAGTGGAGCGGACTGTAATCTCAGAGATCAGACTGAACCGGGACTGCCTCTGCTGAAGTGATAGAGTCCTGATCACTTGCAGCACTGGAGAGCTTCCCCATCACCACCAGCAAGCTACAGCAGGGTTAGCTACACGCTCAGTGGATGAAGGCGATGCTGCACACTGGGCAGTAGTTCAGCATCACACACAGGATTTTTCAGACCACACAGGAGGGCAGTAGGACAGACAGTGAAGGAGGATCAGTATCAAGACTGCACAGGATTAGTTCATATCAAGAGTATCCACAGGATCAGTTCAGCATCAGACCACACAGGATGGGCAGTAGTTCAGTATCAGACTGCACAGGATGGGCAGTAGTTCAGCATCAGACCACACAGGATGGGCAGTAGTTCAGTATCAGACCACACAGGATGGGCAGTAGTTCAGCATCAGACCACACAGGATGGGCAGTAGTTCAGCATCAGACCACACAGGATGGGCAGTAGTTCAGTATCAGACCACACAGGATGGGCAGTAGTTCAGCATCAGACCACACAGGATGGGCAGTAGTTCAGCATCAGACCACACAGGATGGGCAGTAGTTCAGCATGGGCAGTAGTTCAGTATCAGACCACACAGGGTGGGCAGTAGTTCAGCATCAGACCACACAGGATGGGCAGTAGTTCAGCATGGGCAGTAGTTCAGTATCAGACTGCACAGGATGGGCAGTAGTTCAGTATCAGACTGCACAGGATGGGCAGTAGTTCAGTATCAGACCACACAGGATGGGCAGTAGTTAGGGTTGGGGTTAGTAACACTGAGCCTGCATTCTGCTGAGGCTGGTTAAGGCTTTGCTGGAACATCCAGAAGGCAGGGCATTATGGTAATCCAGCCTCAGTGTAATAAAGGTGTGGACCAGCTTCTCTGCATTTCTTTGTTTAGCTAATCCTTTAAGGTGACCCATGTTATCCTCTTACCCCCTGAGGAGAACCATCATTTCGCAGGACCTAGGTTCAGAGCTGGCGAAGAAGAGTGTAGATCGGATGAGAATGACGTGGACAGTCACCGAGTAGCACCACATGACCGGTCCTATACGCTGTACACCACCGTACGCCTTTCTATTCCTCTCTCAGACGGCTGAGGCTCTTTAGTAAAGGTTAGATAAGCCTTTCACACTCTGCTGAATAATGAAGAACGCTCTGTAAGTCTGTCGTGAACAGTGTGAGTGGAAGTTCCAGGCTGAGAGTAATTTATCACTCACTGAGTGGAAGCCTGAAAAAGGCCAGGTGTTTCACAGAAAGGTCACCGCGCCGTAGGAGGAATGTTAATATCGTCCGCACCGCGGTGTCCCGAGGAACATCTGGTATCCCTGTGTGATGTACACTGAGGAACATATCTAAAAGCCCGTGTGATGTACAGTGTGGAACATTTCCCCTGCAGGTGGAAGAAAACCCAAAGTGTGATTAAATCCAGCAGCACCAGCTGAATCTCAGCTACGGAACCCGGGTGGAGTCAATAAAGCCTCGGCGCTGCAGCTAGCTCTGTCCTGCTGAGGAGGGAAAGCATCAGCTGTTACGCATTAGCATTCAGATCCAAACGGGAGAGAACCGACAGAGATAACAGGTCTTAGGCTGACACAAGGAGCCTCAATGTCCAGACGTCTAGAACCCACGGAAATCCCAATCCACACTGCCAAGATCGCTAGAACCTACAGAAATCCCAATCCACACTGCCAAGATCGCTAGAACCTACAGAAATCCCAATCCACACTGCCAAGATCGCTAGAACCTACAGAAATCCCAATCCACACTGCCAAGATCGCTAGAACCTACAGAAATCCCAATCCACACTGCCAAGATCGCTAGAACCTACGGAAATCCCAAATCCACACTGCCCAGACCGCTAGAACCTACCAACATCCCAGTCCACACTGCCCAGACCACTAGAACCTACGGAAATCCCAATCCACACTGCCCAGACTGCTAGAACCTACGGAAATCCCAATCCACACTGCCCAGACCACTAGAACCTACAGAAATCCCAATCCACACTGCCCAGACCACTAGAACCCAAATCCCAATCCACACTGCCCAGACCGCTAGAACCTACCAACATCCCAATCCACACTGCCCAGACCTCTAGAACCATATAAAAAATCCCAATCCACACTGCCCAGACCACTAGAACCTATGGAAATCTCAATCCACACTGCCCAGATCGCTAGAACCTACCAACATCCCAGACCTCTAGAACCATATAAAAAATCCCAATCCACACTGCCCAGACCACTAGAACCTATGGAAATCTCAATCCACACTGCCCAGACCGCTAGAACCTACAGAAATCCCAATCCACTCTGCCCAGACCACTAGAACCCAAATCCCAATCCACACTGTCCAGACCACTAGAACCCAAATCCCAATCCACACTGCCCAGACTGCTAGAACCTACGGAAATCCCAATCCACACTGCCCAGACCACTAGAACCCAAATCCCAATCCACACTGCCCAGACCGCTAGAACCTACCAACATCCCAATCCACACTGCCCAGACCTCTAGAACCATATAAAAAATCCCAATCCACACTGCCCAGACCACTAGAACCTATGGAAATCTCAATCCACACTGCCCAGATCGCTAGAACCTACCAACATCCCAGACCTCTAGAACCATATAAAAAATCCCAATCCACACTGCCCAGACCACTAGAACCTATGGAAATCTCAATCCACACTGCCCAGACCGCTAGAACCTACAGAAATCCCAATCCACACTGCCCAGACCGCTAGAACCTACCAACATCCCAATCCACACTGCCCAGACCACTAGAACCTATGGAAATCTCAATCCACACTGCCCAGACCGCTAGAACCTACGGAAATCCCAATCCACACTGCCCAGACCACTAGAACCCAAATCCCAATCCACACTGCCCAGACCGCTAGAACCTACCAACATCCCAATCCACACTGCCCAGACCTCTAGAACCATATAAAAAATCCCAATCCACACTGCCCAGACCACTAGAACCTATGGAAATCTCAATCCACACTGCCCAGATCGCTAGAACCTACCAACATCCCAGACCTCTAGAACCATATAAAAAATCCCAATCCACACTGCCCAGATGACTAGAACCTACGGAAATCCCAGTCCACACTGCCAAGACCTCTAGAACCTACCAAAATCCCAAATCCACACTGCCCAGACCGCTAGAACTTACCAACATCCCAATCCACACTGCCCAGACCACTAGAACCTATGGAAATCCCAATCCACACTGCCCAGACCACTAGAACCTACGGAAATCCCAATCCACACTGCCCAGACCGCTAGAACCTACGGAAATCCCAATCCACACTGCCCAGACCACTAGAACCTACCACAATCCCAATCCACACTGCCCAGACCCATAGAACCTACCAAAATCCGAATCCACACTGCCCAGACTGCTAGAACCTACCAAAATCCCAATCCACACTGCCCAGACCCATAGAACCTACCAAAATCCCAATCCACACTGCCCAGACTGCTAGAACCTACCAAAATCCCAATCCACACTGCCCAGACCCATAGAACCTACCAAAATCCGAATCCACACTGCCCAGACTACTAGAACCTACCACAATCCCAATCCACACTGCCCAGACCCATAGAACCTACCAAAATCCGAATCCACACTGCCCAGACCGCTAGAACCTATGGAAATCCCAATCCACACTGCCCAGACTGCTAGAACCCAAATCCCAATCCACACTGCCCAGACCGCTAGAACCTATGGAAATCCCAATCCACACTGCCCAGACCGCTAGAACCTATGGAAATCCCAATCCACACTGCCCAGACCACTAGAACCTACGGAAATCCCCACCTTCATTGCTCAGATCCCTAGAACCTACCAAAATTGCCACCCACGCATACATAAGCTTGGCAAATTCCCAGAATCCTTCAAAACCTCAAATCCCAAGTCACAAGTCCCAGACACACAGAACCCCCATAACTCTGCTCACACTGCCTGGTTCCCCAGGTTCTTTAAATCCTTATGCTGCAGGAGGTTCTGAGTGCCATCTGCTGCTATCATGGAGGAACTGGAACTCTATCCAGCCGGCACGGTTTTGTACAGTAGACCCTCAGTGAATTCACCACCACCTCACTCTTCATGGAGGACTGAAAAGACAAGAGGCGGATAAGAGGAATGGAAGGAGTGCAGAGAGGAGTCTTTGATGTGTATATGAGAGAGAGAGAGAGACAGAGTGGGGGAACTACAGAAGCACCTGAACCTCCATTCACAGGTTAGTGTAGGAACATGTCTCATGAACATCAGAGAGACGTGGTCTAGGAGGAGGGGTCTTTCCTACACATGGGCCTGGCCTCCCGGGGGAACACCCTGCTGCACGGTGGGCTGTAGGAGTACCTTACTGGAAAGCTCTTCAGGAGATCTGTAGGTAAAACAGCCTTCACGGAGGATCTACAGGAGCAGGAGTTATTCATAAGAACCGAAGAACCTCAAAGAATAACAACACTGTATCTCTTATATCTGAGATCTGCAGACTTCCTACAGTTACGAAAGCGAGGTATGGAGTCCCACACGGCTCCGTTCTAGGGCATCTACTGTTTCACCAAGGAATACCTGCCCCCAGGAGGAGGTGTGGGAGTGCAGGTGTGTGGGGAAGGAGGATAAAGGTGACCAGGATCAATAACTGATGATAAGTTTAGACTGATATGATCAATATTTATTGAGCTACACATACAGAAGTCTGTCTCTCAGTATGGCGTCGGGCCGCCGTGTTCGCTAACCCAACACGCCAGACGTCTCGGTATGGAGCTGTAGAGGTTCCTGATGGAGTCCTGTGATAATCCATCCCATGCAGCTTCAACATCCTCACACAGTTCCTGCAGATGGTGCGGTAGGGGTGGAGGTGGAGGGACACAGTCTGACTACACACCGTTCATCTCGGTGCTGACCACGGTGCCTCCACACACGGATTCGTTGGGCGTCTCCACCAAGACTAAAGCGGGACTCGTCACTGAAGATGACCCGCTGCCATTCTGAGTCACTCCATGACAGTCTGGTACGACACCACTGCAGTCTTTGGTGATGGTGACGTGGTGTTAAGGACAGTCGTGGTAACGGTCTGTGTGCATGTAGTCCTGCGTGGTGCAGCCGTCTGCCGATGGTGCTGCAATAACAGGAGGACTCATGGAGGACACCACTGCTCGCTGGAGGTCTGTAGTCATGGCTGTTGAGTCGGTCAGGTACAGAGGTAGGACCTGTCCTTGGTTCGTTCCTGTGGGTTGATTCCCGCAGGGTGCGGTTATTGGTGATGGTGAGCGTACGTGTATATCAGCCAGGCTGGATGGTGCGTAGTGTGAAAGTCAGGGGGTCTGTATTAATTCCGAGGGTCCGCTGCGTCAGTCCGAGGTGGCTGTTTTTTCACTGGAAGTGTTCTTTGATAGAAGCGCCTTCAATTCAGCCGCTTTCTGCCTTCACCTGGAGCAGTCCATCTGTACTCCATCACAGAGAGAGAGCGTGGGAGAGAGAGAGAGCGAGGCAGAGAGAGAACGCGCCTCTTTCTTCTCCTCCTTTCTTTCTTCCTCTCCTCCTTTTTCTCTCCAGGGTTGGCTCTGAATGTAAATGCGGTGGAGGGAGACGAGTCTCTTATCTGGGTGGCCATGCATTCACTCAGGGGGTCTTGTCCAATCAGAGCGAGGCGAGGGCTTTTATGGGCTGTTAAAGAGGAGCTGAAGTGTGTACCAGGGTGAGCCAAGTTTTATCCTCCCACAGACACACACATATTCACACACACGATTGTGTTACTGTATTTGTGAGGACGTCCATAGGTGTCCACTGATTTCTGTATTACTGTAGCTGAATAATAATTTACCCAACACGAGCCTCAGCCTCAGAATTACACCGCTAACATGTGCTCTATTAAACTTTAAAAAAGGATTTGTGGTGAAGACATGTGCTGAAGGAGAGACCTGGAAAATAATCTCACTCCATCAAAAAATTTATTTCATCCCATGCTTGTGTGGAATATGGTCCACACACAAAGAACTGCCAGTGTATGAGTCAGTGATGTAGAACTGTCAGTCTATATGAGTCAGTGATGTAGAACTGTCAGTCTATATGAGTCAGTGATATAGAACTGTCAATGTGTACGAGTCAGTGATATAGAACTTTCAGTCTGTATGAGTCAGTGATATAGAACTGTCAGTCTGTATGAGTCAGGGATAGAGAACTGTCAGTCTGTATGAGTCAGGGATAGAGAACTGTCAGTCTATATGAGTCAGGGATAGAGAACTGTCAGTCTGTATGAGTCAGGGATAGAGAACTGTCAGTCTGTATGAGTCAGTGATATAGAACTGTCAGTCTATATGAGTCAGTGATATAGAACTGTCAGTGTGTATGAGTCAGTGATATAGAACTGTTAGTGTGTACTAGTCAGTGATATAGAACTGTCAATGTGTATGAGTCAGTGATATAGAACTTTCAGTCTGTATGAGGCAGCGATATAGAACTGTCAGTCTGTATGAGGCAGCGATATAGAATTGTCAGTCTGTATGAGTCAGCGATATAGAACTGTCAATGTGTATGTCAGTGATATAGCACTGTCAGTCTGTATGAGTCAGTGATATAGAACTGTCAGTCTGTATGAGTCAGTGATATAGAACTGTCAGTGTGTACGAGTCAGTGATATAGAACTGTCAATGTGTACGAGTCAGGGATAGAGAACTGTCAGTCTGTATGAGTCAGTGATAGAGGACTGTCCGTCTGTATGAGTCAGTGATATAGAACTGTCAATGTGTATGAGTCAGTGATATAGAACTGTTAGTGTGTACTAGTCAGTGATATAGAACTGTCAATGTGTATGAGTCAGTGATATAGAACTTTCAGTCTGTATGACTCAGTGATATGAGTCAGTGATATAGAACTGTTAGTGTGTACTAGTCAGTGATATAGAACTGTCAATGTGTATGAGTCAGTGATATAGAACTTTCAGTCTGTATGAGTTAGGGATAGAGGACTGTCAGTCTGTATGAGTCAGTGATAGAGGGCTGTCAGTCTTTATGAGTCAGCAATATAGAACTGTCAGTCTGTATGAGTCAGGGATAGAGGACTGTCAGTCTGTATGAGTCAGTGATAGAGGACTGTCAGTCTGTATGAGGTGGTTATAGAGGGCTGTCAGTCTTTGAGTCAGCAATATAGAACTGTCAGTCTGTATGAGTCAGGGATAGAGGACTGTCAGTCTGTATGAGTCAGGGATAGAGGACTGTCAGTCTGTATGAGTCAGTGATATAGAACTGTCAGTCTTTATGAGTCAGCAATATAGAACTGTCAGTCTGTATGAGTCAGGGATAGAGGACTGTCAGTGTGTATGAGTCAGTGATAGAGGACTGTCAGTCTGTTTGAGTTGGTTATAGAGGACTGTCAGTCTGTATGAGTCAGGGATAGAGGACTGTCAGTGTGTATGAGTCAGTGATAGAGGACTGTCAGTCTGTTTGAGTTGGTTATAGAGGACTGTCAGTCTGTATAAGTTGGTTATAGAGGACTGTCAGTCTGTATGAGTCAGTGATATAGAACTGTCAGTCTGTATGAGTTGGTTATAGAGGACTGTCAGTCTGTATGAGTCAGTGATATAGAACTGTCAGTCTGTATGAGTTGGTTATAGAGGACTGTCAGTCTGTATGTGTCAGTGATAGAGGACTGTCAGTCTGTATGAGTTGGTTGTAGAGGACTGTCAGTCTGTATGAGTTGGTTATAGAGGACTGTCAGTCTGTATGAGTCAGTAATATAGAACTGTCAGTCTGTATGAGTTGGTTATAGAGGACTGTCAGTCTGTATGAGTCAGTGATATAGAACTGTCAGTCTGTATGAGTTGGTTATAGAGGACTGTCAGTCTGTATGAGTTGGTTATAGAGGACTGTCAGTCTGTATGAGTCAGTAATATAGAACTGTCAGTCTGTATGAGTTGGTTATAGAGGACTGTCAGTCTGTATGAGTCAGTGATATAGAACTGTCAGTCTGTATGAGTTGGTTATAGAGGACTGTCAGTCTGTATGAGTTGGTTATAGAGGACTGTCAGTCTGTATAAGTCAGGGATAGAGGACTGTCAGTCTGTATGAGTCAGTGATATAGAACTGTCAGTCTGTATGAGTTGGTTATAGAGGACTGTCAGTCTGTATGAGTCAGTAATATAGAACTGTCAGTGTGTATGAGCCAGTGATAGAGGACTGTCGGACTAGTGGTCTGGTGGTCCGGATGATTCAGGAATTCAGGCCTGAAGGGCTGTAAAAATAAAGCGGCGGATGGAAAGAGCAGCTCGTTGTTTTGGGGGAATCCGGTTTGAAAATAGCGTCACTAAATTCCCGAATCCTGGCAGCAGAGCAGCAGGCAGCTGTAAATAGCTTGGGAAAGGGCGTAAAGTTCCACATTTGACAGTTAAAATTCATTACGGACTCCCTGGAATCCTGCTAGGAGAGCTCTGGGAGTCTGTCTGAAGGACAGTGGAGATCAGGGAGGAACGTCAGGGCTGGGTAATTACTGCTAGCGTGGGTTTAATCGCTAAGCGCTAGCTCCACTGTGGAAACGGGATTTGGTCCTGAGTCCTGTCTCTTCCCTCTCCATCACTGACACTCTGCTGGAGGAACAGAGAGATGGACAGAGTGAGGGGAAAAGGGACCGGCTGAGAAACCCCAGCGTGAGGATCCGTGTGAGGCGCTGGTGTGGGAGGCCTGTACGAGCGAGGTGTTGTTTACACCTGCAGGATTTATATCCTGTGTGTGTGTGTTAGTCCCGCCTCCTTCTTTCAGTGGGTGACTCTGTCTGAACCTCTGGTTCCGGTTCTAGCCTGGCGTCTCGGTCCGGTCCTGTAACGATGTCTGTGGTGTGGACCCTCAGTGAGTCTCTCTAACCCTAACCCGAGACTGAAACTAGGTAGAGCATGAGGACAGCAGCTAGACAGTGTTATCTGGCTTCACGCCAGCCTCAAGCGACCAGAAGTTACAGTTAGGTTGTTGCTATGGTGTCCCAGATGGTTGCTATGCTGTTGCTATGATATGCTAGATACTTACTATGACGTTGCTAGATGTTTTTTATGGTATCCCAGGTGGTTGCTAAGGTGTTGCTATGCTGTTGCTATGGTGTCCCAGTTGGTTGCTAGGGTGTTGTTAGATTGTTGCTATGGTATCCCAGTTGATTACTAGGCTAATGCTTTGGTATCTCAGGTAGTAAGTATGATGTTGCTAGATGGTTTATAGAGGTTGCTATGTTGTTGTTATGATGTCCTTTGTGATTACTAGGGTGTTGCTAGGCAATTGCTATGGTCTTTCAGGTGGTCACTATGGTGTTGCTATATGGTTTATAAGGTATCCCATGTTGTTGCTAAGGTGTTGCTAGACTGTTGCTATGGTATTCAAGAAGGTTGCTAGTATGTTGCTAGGCTGTTGCTATGGTGTGACAGGTGATTACTAGGGTGTTGCTAATCATGTACTATGGTATCCCAGGTGGTTAGAAGAATGATGCTGGGATGTTGCTATGGTGTCCCAGCTGGTTACTATGATATTGCTATATGTTTTATATGGGATCCCAGGTGGTTGCTGAGGTGTTGCTAGGCTGTTGCTATGCTGTCCTAGGTGATTGCTAGAGGTTTTTTGCTAGGTAGTTGCTATGGTATTCAAGGAGGTTGCTAGTATGTTGCTAGGCTGTTGCTATGGTGTGACAGGTGATTACTAGGGCGTTGCTAATCATGTACTATGGTATCCCAGGTGGTTAGAAGAATGATGCTGGGATGTTGCTATGGTGTCCCAGGTGGTTACTATGATGTTGCTAGATGGAATCCCAGGTGGTTGCTAAAGTTTTTTGCTAGCCAGTTGCTTTGGTGTCCCAGGTGCTTACTAGGCTGTTGCTTTGGTGTCCCAGGTGGTTGCTAATGTTACAGCCTCAAATGTCTAGGTGTAAAACAGGTCACACATAATAAAGGCCTGTAGGCTGAACTGCTGGACCACATCGACTCAACCTGCAAAATAAAGGACAGATCGTCAGCGTTTCCGTTCTTTACCTCGTTCAGTGAACGGGTCAAGCACATGGGTGGAGCTAACTGAAACACCACTGATAAACGCACCCTGTTAGCGCACCTCCCTGACACCGGGACAGCGAGACACCGGGATCTGTCCGTACCGGCTGGAGCACGGTGTAGTTTACTGGTACTGTTCAGATGCTGACTGTACCTCGTGGTGTGTAGTGAGGGGCCATGCTAGCTGGATGGGAGTTACACTGCCTCTGTTTACGCTGGCGAGGGTGCTGCGGTAATGGCGGTGTCAGTGCTGGAGTAATCCGGAGATCACTTCCTGATGTTAAGCTCGGCGTTCTTACATCACAGTCACAGATATTGCACCCCTGTTTCAAACAGAACACTGTATCTGCGCTCTCGGCCGCTGCGAGGTGTCAGACGGAGCGTCTGCGGAGCGTCTGATGTCTTCTGTGTGCTTTAAGAAGAAAGGAGCTGTGAGGACAGAGGAGAGGACACGCGGAAGGACAGAGAGAGATGAAGGCCTCTTCGTGGCTGTAGCTGTGGGCCGCGGTGTCTCCTGATCCCCAGAATAAAAGCCGGGGGTCGTTCGGGGACGGAGAGAGGCCAGGTCTGGTTTCGGGATCTGCAGTGAGGGGAAGCGAGCACTCGGCACTGCGGTCTGTGCAGTATGACGCGTCCCCTTCACGTGGGCTCATGAAGCTGCGCTGTACAGACACACCACCGCACCCAGAGCCAACCCACAGCACTGAAACTCTGTGTGTAGGTGTGACATGGTGAGACATGCTAACGATTCAAGTTCCACACTCGACCGCACACCGAGGACGTCTCTGTCCCTGACTGACCCAGCACCAGACCCAGACCTCCAGCGAGCGGTGGTGTCCTCCATCAGTCCTCCTGTTAGTGCAGCACCATCGGCAGACGGCTGTTGTGGTATCTAAGATGGTTGCTAGGAAGTAGCTATAGCATCCCAAATGATGGCTAAGCTGTTGCTAGGTGATTGCTATGGTATGCTTAGTGATTACTAAGGCATTGCTAAATGGTTGCTATGACACCATAGGTGGTCACTCGGGTGATGCTAGGTTGTTGCTATGGTACTTCAGGCTCTTGCTAAAGCATTGCTAAGTAGTTGCAACAGAATCCCAAGTGGATACCCGGGTGTTGCTATGCAGTTGCTATGGCTATTGATGGGAGGTTACTTTGTGGTTGCTATGGTGCCTCGCGTAATTGTTACAAGGGTGCTGTATGGTTGCTATGGTGCACCGGGTGATTGTTATGAGGGTGCTGTGTGGTTGCTATGGTGCCCCGGGTGATTGTTATGAGGGTGCTGTGTGGTTGCTATGGTGCCCTGGGTAATTGTTATGAGGGTGCTATATGGTTGCTTGGTGCACTTTTCTAAAGTGTTGCCAAGCGATTGCAGTGGTATCTCAAGTGGTTGTTAGGGTGTTGCTATGCAGTTGCTATGACTATTGATAGGAGGTTACTTTGTGGTTGCTATGGTGCACCGGGTGATTGTTATGAGGGTGCTGTGTGGTTGCTATGGTGCCTTAGATGTTTTCTAAAGTGTTGCCAAGCGATTGCAGTGGTATCTCAAGTGGTTGTTAGGGTGTTGCTAGGTGGATGTTATGGTACCTCAGGTGACTGGAAAGAGGTTGCTATGTGGTTGCTATGGCACACCAGGTGCATTGCTATGATGTTGCTATGGCACCCCAGAGTACTTTGCTTTGATGTCCAGCGTGGTTAACTGGGTGTTTCTGATGGGCCTGTCTCCTGCACACCTCCGCACGCTGTAAGGCTCTGTTTGTCTCTCGGACTCAGAATTCCGGAGGAATTTGGGTGGAATTCCCCTTTGGAGTACCGTGCGGCGACCCTGTCCTGCTGATTTGGCCTCCCTGAAATTTCTCATGTCACGCTGTGCTTTGAAGTGCCTCCTAACCGCCCACAGCCCTCCCAGACCGTCAGACGCCAGAGCACTGATTGAGGTCCAACCATCCCCGCTGCTCTCCGCAGTGCCCTGTGGTGAGGGTCAGGAGCGGGAGCGCCTTATCGCTCCTACTGAAAGTTTTCCAGAACATCCCAGGCAATCGGACCGCAGTGACTGAGATCCATCCTCAGTCCGAAACCCCGGGAACCACCGTGGAACCTGCTGAGCTCATTATTATTTCATCCAGTCCAGAGAGGGAGCAGACTTGTCCTCCAGCGAAGACACCACAGACGTGGAATACCGAGTTGTCGAGGGCAACCCCATCCATATTTCATCCCCTAAATTTCCACACAGCTATACACGGAACAGACGGAACCCAGGCCGCTCCATCCCGGAGAACGCCAGTACCTGGCATGGTTGTGACCTTTGAGCAGTTTGGTGGACTTCCCCTTTAAGGCATCCCATATAGACCTTACCACGCGGTCTGTGGCGCTGCGTGACACGCTGTTATCTCTAAACACGGATACTGGAGCAGGACCGCGGCGACCGCGGCGACCGCGGCTACCACCGCTTATCGGCCAATCCAATTAAGCTTTAGGTTCCGTCTTTTATTTTATTTTTAATTATTAACGCTGTTATTTTTGATAACAATTTAATTGAAAAAACGAATACACGTATGAAATGAACGAATAAAGGAGGAGTAGATTATGGAGGCCCGAGTTCTCCTCCCTGGAAGCTGTGGAGACACAGTGCCCTCCAGTGGGCGAGTGCTGTAACCGCAGCCCCTGTATCTCTCTCCCATTTAAACCGTGGAGACACAGTGCCCCCATGTGGCCAAGGGCCGTCATTACAGGCTGTTACTGCGGCCTCCCTGCTCCGGCCTGCCTTCAAGCCGTGTTACCTGAGTGCCCCCATGTGTCCAGGCGCTGTAACTGCACCTCAGTGTTCTCCCCGCTCTCACCTTGCCGGAGAGCATGTCCTAATCTGGGCCTGTGATCAGAGGTGGGACGGTCGGGGGGATTATCTCTGATATCCCTCATATTAAATCCATATGTAATTCCCGTCTGGGGTTCGGAAGACTCCTGAGGACATGAAAGCGGAGAACCTGGCTCACCTTTCAGTTCACATGACACTAATGAATCATTTAACGGGGTGAGGTAATGAAAGTATCTAGAACATTCATGTGGTTCCTTGTATGAGGGAGCGCAAGGTATTTTCACCATTTCATAAGAAGATGTTCGGACGGCTGCTTAAAGATCCTGGTTACACTTTTGGTTTTGGGTATCATGAAGGTACATTCAGAGAGAACCTAACTAATATACTGAGCTGGTTCTAGATATTATATAAGTATGTGGTATAAACTCCACAGTGCTGTGTGTAACTACCTTGTGTAGTTGTATGGTCTTATATAGTATGTGACTGTTTATTATCTAGAACTGTAAAAGAAACCAGTGACTCTTACTGTGGTTCTGCTGGGTTCTTGTTGTCGTGGTACGTGATATCACTTATTCGCTACTTGGAGGACATTCTGATTTACCTTAACACTTAAACTGTCTCATAACGTTTCCCTAGAATATTTATCTAGTACTTTTGGGGACAGGTTCAGTTAATATCTAGAACCTGTTAAAATGCATGTCAGTGCATTTTAGTGAGACTGCCTTTGAACCTGCCTTCATCTAAACCAAAAATACTCAACAGTACTTGGTACTGCGCAAACAGGTAATATCTAGAACCTATTTGGCATTTGGGTCTATTTTAATTACAACGCATTGGAACTTACCCTCATGTTACCCAAATAAATATCTAGGTCTTTAGAGGCTGTACCTCACATTTACTATCTAGAACCCATTTGGCATTTCAGTGTAATTAAGTTAAACTGAATGGATCTCACTATCATAAAAACTCCTGCTACTATCTAGAACCATTTTTGCCTGTTCAGTGTAAGTTAGTTGGACTGTTTTAGTTCAACAGAGTACTTCAAATAATTTTCTAGAGATGGTACAATTACTCAGGTGATATCTAGAACCTGTTTGGCAGTTTTGTAAATTTTAGTTAGACATTCTTTGAACTTACCTTTGCGTATCTGGTACTTTGGAGATTGTACTTCATACTACTCAGTTAATATCTAGAACTTATGTGGAATTTTGGAACCTTGGAACCCAGAACAATTTTGTATAATTTGAGATTGTGCTCCTAACAATCTAGAACATTTAGAACACAACCTAGGTTAATGTCTAGAACACTCTTTAGATGTACTACTCAACATCATGTTATCCAGAACATGACCTCACACTATCTAGAACCATTTTGCTTTATTTTTAGTGTATTGTGTCATATTACATATTACTCATGAGTGCACTTGGTTATATCTAGAACCCCTTTGCTATTTGATGTAACTTGTTTCAACAGCTATAAGTAATCTAGTACTTTGGAGTTTGTACCTCAGACTTACCTGGTTAATATCTTGATCCAGAACCAGAAGTGTTATCTAGATCTAGACAGAAACACCGGGACAGGAAGTGTGATCTCCTGTGGTGGTGATGGAACCAGGGTTCTCCATATCTAGAACACACATATAGACACTGTACTGACTATCTAGAACCCCCAGTGAACCTACACGTGTGTTCTGAGTGTGTATGGAATGTTGATGATGAAAATCTGGAAAACCTGGAAATACTAAGTTCCTTTGGGGGACTATTTGACCTCACAGCGCCCTGCAGCATGTATCCCTCCACCATGAATGGAGTTTAAGGCTGAGATCTTCTCCACACTATCATAAACAGCGTCTCAGACATCAGGCAGCGTATTCAGAACCTCCTCCTGTAGGAACTTCCTGAGGGAGCTTTTAGAGGGGACGTCCGGACCCCGCACTGCCCGCTCGTTCCCGGGGTCAGGGCGCTCCGCTGTCATCTCCGTCACGCCCGCCGTTTATTTATTTATTAATATGGATGTGCCGCACACGCCGCCGTCACGCTGATGCTCCTGTAAGTGGAACCCGCTTTGCCCATCGATCCGTAGCTGCTAAGAGGCTAGCGGAAGGCCCGGGAAGCGGAGGGATACGCTGACAGCTGAGGAGTGCGTGAGCGTTCCTTCGGGGGGGCTCATAAGCTGCTGTCATACGGAACGTCGAGCGCGTGATTGGACGGCCGCTCGGCGAGCGGTGCCTGACGTCGAGGGGACTTCCTCCTTCCCAGCCTTTCTGTGGAGCTGGTTGTTTCTGAGAACGCGCTTTGTCACTCGAGGTTGTAGCAGATCCGGTAATCTCCGGTCAGTGGAGAACCGGGACCAGATACTGAGGTGCGGAACAGCGGACTCCTCTCAGCCTCCTCTCCAGGGAGGAGTAAACCATCTTGTTGGCGGGCTATCGCTGAAGAGAACGGCGCAGCTGGTCTGGTGCTGGATTAGCTGGTGACTAGCGGGGAAACTGTCATGTAGCTAACGCCACCTAGCTAACCAAGTCCCTCTCAGAACTAGCCACCTTAGTACCTGGTCAGTCCGTCTTCCTAGACCTCCATCACGCCCGGTAATGCCAGCTTACCCTGTAGTGACCATCAGGCTAACATCACCTAGCCAGTGAGCTAGCTAGCTAATGAACCAAAGACGACCAGATCGGTCCCAACTCATATCCCTCCTTCACCACATACCCAGTGAGGCTACTTTAGCTACAACGCTAACTACCCTGGGACTGATTCCTGGTGATGGAGTGCTCTAATGGGTTCTACAGGTGTCCTACAGGTGTCCTACAGGACACTAGTGGCCTCTAGTGACAGCGTCCGAGCCAGTTCCCTTAATGATTCTAATGGTCTTTTGGTCAACTGGTTTAACTGGTCACCCAGCATGGTCATAATGGTTGATTGGTCAGCATTCCAGCATCCAAAACACAAGATGGGCTAAGTACCCAAACATGACCGGAGTACCTGGTCAGTCGGGATTCCTAAATCTTCAACTCATCCTTTAGTGTTAGCATCGTCTGGCATTGTGACTAGCTTCAACAGGCTGTTTTAGCAAGTTAGCGGTTTACTGATAATGCAGCTAACATCGTGTAGGACACGAAGAAACCACTTTTCCCTGCTAGCTAGCTACCTAAACATGACCAGGCTAGCGGGTCTGTCAGTGTTCCTTACCCTCAATCACCTACCAAATAAAGAAACCTCTATCCTGCTAAGCTAACTAGCTAACTACCTAAATATGACCAGGCTAGCGGGTCTGTCAGTGTTCCTTATCAGCTACCAAATAAAGGAACCTCTATCCTGCTAAGCTAACTAGCAAACTACCCAAACATGACCAGGCTAGCTGGTCTGTCGGTGTTCCTTACCCTCAATCAGCTACCAAATAAAGGAACCTCTATCCTGCTAAGCTAACTAGCAAACTACCCAAACATGACCAGGCTAGCGGGTCTGTCAGTGTTCCTTATCAGCTACCAAATAAAGGAACCTCTATCCTGCTAAGCTAACTAGCAAACTACCAAAACATGACCAGGCTAGCGGGTCTGTCAGTGTTCCTTATCAGCTACCAAATAAAGGAACCTCTATCCTGCTAAGCTAACTAGCTAACTACCTAGACATGACCAGGCTAGCTAGAACTTCCAGTTGGTTCCTGGTGGTGCTCATTGGTCAACGACAGCACTCTGTACACTTCCTGATGGGCGGATGTCATGGTGTAAAGAACTCTAATGGTTCACCGGGAGTTCTAGGACTTCATGACCTGGCTAAGGGAACAGGTTTTCCTAGGGAGCTATCGAGATTCCCAAACCACCAGAGTGACCGCTAGCGGAGCGTCCGATGATTCGGTGGTCCAGCTCTGGGGGCCACAGTAGCCCACCTAGAGTGAACAGTGAGGGAACACAAGGGCTAACGGACTTGCTTGATTTCTTTGGAAGCTCCGTTTTGAGAATTCCCTGCCGATATCATATCTGACACCAGCAGCAGGGAGCTGGGTGGAGCAGATGGGACCCGGGTGGTTATTACTGTTGGAGTCGGCAGTAAAGCTCACGTTCCCTGGAAACGGGTTAATTTATGGGAGCACATCAACATGCTAGCGCGAAAGCCATCCGTCAGGAAGAGACTTCCGCTGTCACGCTAAAGACAGCGCGCTACATGCCTGCTGAGGAACGCTCGGTTCTGAGCTGCTGATGGCTGCGCCGCACTCCGAGTTGCCTGATGTCTGCCTCCAGACCTCAGTAATCAATCACAGAGCAGGGCGGTGGGAGGTGCAGTAAGGGTTCCTGATAGACGTCTATCATATTCATGGGAGAACCAAGAAACCACTGCCCTGTAAAGGTTCTGATGTTCTCGCCATATACCTGTGACCTACGTTAGGCACCTGTACGGAGGAACCTGTCTTTGGAGGAGGTCACGGCGGCCATGGTAAACAGAGGAACGCGGTCGGGGAGTTTCAAGGCTTCACCGAGCAGCTCATCTATATGTACTCGGGTGTGCAGCCTCGCCCTCGTCCCTGCACCAACACCTAGCGGCCATTTGTTCAACACCCTTACCTCAACTCACCTCAACACACACCTCCAACACCCTTACCTCAACTCACCTCAACACCTCCAACACCCTTACCTCAACTCACCTCAACACCTCCAACACCCTTACCTCAACTCACCTCAACACCTCCAACACCATTACCTCAACTCACCTCAACACCTCCAACACTTTTACCTAAAAACCTTCAACATCTTTATCTAAACACTCCAACACCTCCAACCTAATTTAACACTGGCACACTTACTCAATCATTCCTTCTCAACTTAAATCCTCAAACTCAACTCTTAATACTTCACACCATCACATCCAACCAAACACAACACCTTCAACTCCATTCCTCCATTTTCAACCCAGCTGAACACCTCCAACCCCAACTCTACACCTCCAGCCCAACTCAACATCTCCAAACCAAAGCAATTTCACACCTTTAACTCCCACTCAATGCAACACTTCCAACTAACACTCATCTACTCACCTTAACAAACCTAACACCACCAATACCAACTCCCAACCCTAGTTCCACACCTTTAACCCGTCTCAACGCTCTCCATCCCAACTCAGTTCCTCCAAACCCAATTCAACATCTCCAACTCAACTCAGCACCTTCAATTCCGTACCTCCACCCCAACTCAACAGCTCCAACTCCACACCTCCACACCCATCTCAGCACTCCCAATCCCTAACTCCAGTGTTCCTCACTGACAGTGTGCTTCCCTGAGCTCCGTAAATGAAGTGAGGGGGAAAGGCGGGAAGAAGCGAATGAACAAAGTGTTCAGGTAACACTTGACCGGCGTCGTCACCTGTTAATTCATCACTTTATCATTTCTCGACTCGCTGCTTTTCAAACAATTACCTCACAGCACAGAAGACCTCGCAAATTTGGAGTGCAATAAATTACCGTCCCTTAATTAAACGCTGCAGAGAGCCGAGGCGTGCAGGTGCGGGTCTGTCCAGGAACAGTCCTCTCCTCCATGATGGAAGGTTCCTGGCTAATTGGATTCCTTCCTGCCATGTTTAGAATATGTAAATATCTAAATAAATGAACAGAATAAAATGAGACGGAGAGCGGGCGAGCGAGGGAGCGGGAAAATGAACCCGTGTGCGGGAGAAGGTGCCGTTTTCCCTTCAGCGTAAATTGCACTCTGAAATAGACTGAGTTTCCTGCAGATGAGCTCCAACCAGAAACCTCAATTCCAGCCGAGATGACAGCAGGACTTTATTCTCGCTGGGCATGATGGGAAGGGGGGAGGGGTGTCCCCCCAGCTGTCATCCATCAGCCAAGATGGTGTTTGGTGTCTGAGGCTTTCTGCATGTTTCCAGCACAGGAGCTACGAGGCTAACGTCGCTAACAGGCAATGGAGTCTTATACCCCACCAATTAGCAGGGGGCTAACCGCAGGCCTGAGTGTGCGGAGGTGTTTGGTAATAGACTCTGTATCTCTCTCAGTATCACTGATGTGGCATCCTGACATTGACCATGACACGATCAGTTTCTCCACATATGGACCTGCTGCCTCTAAATAATATTTTATTGAAATATAAAATATATAAACACTACTGACTGTCTCAAACGTCATACTGAGGGTTTACATTTTGGGAAAGTTGTTCTGTAGGTGAGGTACAGGAGGTGGCGCTGTCCCGGTTACCTCAGCAGCTCAGAGATGGATAAATGGATTCTGACTCATTATTTGGAGGAGTTGAGTCAGTATTGAAGGCAGCACGTCGTTTGGATAGAGGCATCATTAGGGTTTCCAGGTACAGCGGTCAGGTGGTCACCTCGGTTTGCAGGAGTGGGCTCCAGAGGAACATCAAGCACCAGCCGGCGCCGCCCGCTAGTCAGTTTGCACGATGCTAACTGGTGTACATGGTTGCTGGTTAGCCGCGTTAGCCTCGTAGCTCCAGTGCTATCTATACAGACGCTAACTCCAGACGCTCCGGCTCTTCCTCCGGACTGTGGCTTTAATGTGGAAGCACGTCGGCACCCTGGCGCTGCTCTCTAATCTCTGCCACCTTTCAGGAGCGGTTATCGTCCGCCGGCCAGTACAAAGCCCAACATTTTTGCATGCACGGCCGCGTGATTAAGCCATCTCCGCCGCCTACATATTTAATGGGGAATAAATCAGGAGGCCTATTATCAGAGCGGCCGACGTCCCGGCCGCAGGACCCGGCTGAGATGCTGCGGTGGAGAATGAGAAATGACCACGGGGAAACGCTCCACCAGGAACTTACACATGCTTGCATCATGTTGGCAGAGCAGGTGGAGAGCTTTGTCAAAGTGTGAAATTTCACTTTCCCCCGAAAAGAGAGGGAGCGTCTCATCTCCGCCGCCGAGCCGGGGAGAAAGTTTCGGAAGCTGATGAGGAAAGAACCTGAACGGGGGAGCAAGATTAAAGCTCCGGACTGACCTGGAGTAAACCCTGACCCAGCTGAGGGGGAGCAGCCAACTCCACCTTAACAGCTCCGCCATAACAGCTCCAGCAGCTCCGCCGTAACAGATCCAGCTGCTCCACCTTAACTCCAGCTGCTCCACCTTAACAGCTCCAGCAGCTCCACTGTAACAGATCCAGCTGCTCCACCTTAACAGCTCCAGCTGCTCCACCTTTACAACTCCAGCTGCTCCTCCTTAACAGCTCCAGCCGCTCCGCTTTAACAGCACCAGCCAACTCCACCTTAACAGCTCCAGCTGCTCCACCTTTACAGCTCCAGCTGCTCCACCTTAACAACTCCAGCTGCTCCACCTTAACAACTCCAGCTGCTCCACCTTAACAACTCCAGCTGCTCCACCTTAACAACTCCAGCTGCCCTGCACTATCTATGCCCTGAACTATCTCCAGCTGAAACTAATCTATACACCTTATACTCCAGCAGCTCCGCCGTAACACTATCTATACCCTGAACCTTACAGCTATCTATGGCCTGAACTATGCTCCACCCTGAACTATCTATGCTCTGAAACTATCTATACCCTGAACTATCTATGGCCTGAACAGCTATTAGCTCCGCTGTAACTAGATCCAGCTGCTCCACCTTAACAATCTCCACCAGCTCCACGATGTAACAGAACTCCAGCTGCTCTATCCTTAACTCCAGCTGCTCCACCTTAACCCAGCAGCTCCTGCAGCTCCGCTGTAACTAGAACTATCAGCCCCTGAACTACCTTATGGCTGAACTATCTATACCCTGCAGCTAGGGAGTCTATACCGTGAAACATCCTATGCCAGCTGGGAACTATCTATACCTGAACTATCAGCTGCTCCAGCTATCTATACTCTGGCAGCCGCTCTATACTCCGAACTGGAGTCTATGAACTACTCTAGCTACCCTGAAACTATCTATACAGAATCCTGAACTATCTGCGTCCACCCCTTAATTAACTAACCCTGAGCAGCTCTAGTACTCTGGATAACAGATCTGTGTGGGTGGGGGATGCGTAACTACTATCTTGAACTCCTATCCCTTATCTATACCCTGAATTAGCTGCTCCACTGATTAACTTATACCCAGCTGCTATGTAGCCACCTAGTAAACAGCTATACCATAAACTATCACTACCCTGTAACTATCTCCAGCCTGAACTATATATACCTGAACTATCATACCCTGATATCACTATATACAGCTAGCTATCTATAGCTGATCTATTCTGTGCCACCGTAACTAAACAGGATCTATACAGCTGCATTTCCAACCCTGAACTCCATTACCCGAGAAATGCTCTACCTGAACGGGTAATCTATGCCCTGAACTATCTATTACCGCTGAACTAGCTCTAAGGCTATACCCGTGAACAGATCCAGCCCTGCTCTATGCCTACCTTCTGGGGAGAACTCCTAGCTGCTGAACTACCTCTACCCTTAAATAATCTAGTGTGCTGGCTGCACTACTAGAGCATCGCTGAATCTATCTATTACCTTCTAGCCCCTTGTGAGCTCCGCTGTAATATATCCCTGCAAAAAAAAGTATCTTATGGTACCCTGAGCTATCCTATAGCTCCACCGTCTATAGGACCCTGAACAGTAGCTGACCTTATACTACCCTGCAGCCTATCTATGCCCTGAAACTATCTATAACAGGCGTTATCTAGCTGCTCCACCTTAAAACTATCTATACCCTTCAGCTGCTCCCCCTGATATAACTGAGTAAAGTCTGTACATATCCCCCTGTAACAACTAGCTAGTCCACCTGAAATTGAGGCGCATATCCCTTGTGATACCTATCTATAGGGGACTGAACTATCTATACACCTGAACTATCTGCTCCCTGAACATCTATACCCCTGAAACATTACAACTAACAGCTATCTAACTAGAAACTATCCGTGTTTCTCGTGCTGAAAAAAACTGCTATCTCCTATGCTATATAATATACCCTGAACAAAAAAAAAAAAAAAAAAAAAAAGTACCTGCGGTACTAGAAGTGGGTGTTACCGGGGCACTAGCTATACTCCTGAAACGTCTAACCCTGAACTCTGAAAATACATCTATGCCGCCGTATCCATTACCCTTAACTACTCATGCCCTGAACCACCTTAATCAACCCTCCAGCAGCTCTCCTGAAACAGCTCCAGCTGCTCGCGCACCTGAAGCGCGTCAGTACATCAGCAGCTCGTCGAGCATAACAGACCCACGCTGCTCATGACCTTAACTCCAGCTGCTCCACCTAGTGTACACGCGAACACCACTCCAGCTGCCACTAACCCTTAACAACTCCTGAGCAGCTCCACCTTTACAGGTCCAGAACTGCTGTGGCTGCTCGCACCTTAAGCAACCACGACAGGCCACCGTTACAAACGTACCAGTATGCCCTGCACTATCTATGCTTTGGCTGAACTATCTGTAATGCCACTGCACCTGAACTATCTATGGCCTGAACTATCTATACCCTGAACTATCTATACCCTGAACTATCTATACCCTGAACTATATATACCCTGAACTATCTATACCCTGAACTATATATACCCTGAACTATCTATACCCTGAACTATCTGTACCGTTAAATATCTATACCCTGAAACATTTATACCCTGAACTATCTATACCCTGATCTATCTGTACCGTTAAATATCTATACCCTGAAACATTTATACCCTGAACTATCTATACCCTGATCTATCTGTACCGTTAAATATCTATACCCTGAAACATTTATACCCTGAACTATCTATACCCTGATCTATCTGTACCGTTAAATATCTATACCCTGAAACATTTATACCCTGAACTATCTATACCCTGAACTAGCTATACCCTGAACTATCTATGCCCTGAACTATCTATACCGTTAAATATCTATACCCTGAAACATTTATACCCTGAACTATCTATACCCTGAACTATCTATGGCCTGAACTATCTATACCCTGAACTATCTATACCCTGAACTATCTATACCCTGAACTATCTATACCCTGAACTATCTATACCCTGAACTATCTATACTATGAACTATCTATACCCTGAACTATCTATACCCTAATATATATACCCTGATATATCTATACCCTGATATATCTGTACCCTGAACTATCTATACCCTGAACTATATATACCCTGAACTATCTATAGCCTGAACTATCTATACCCTGAACTATCTATGCCCTGAACTATCTATACCCTGAACTATCTATACCCTGAACTATCTATACCCTGAACAACTATCTATACCCTGAACTATCTATACTCTGAACTATCTATACCCTAATATATATACCCTGATATATCTATACCCTGATATATCTGTACCCTGAACTATCTATAGCCTGAACTATCTATACCCTGAACTATCTATACCCTGAACTATACATACCCTGAACTATCTATACCCTAATATATCTATACCCTGATATATCTGTACCCTGAACTATCTATACCCTGATATATCTGTACCCTGAACTATCTATACCCTGAACTATCTATACCCTAATGTATATACCCTGATATATCTATACCCTGATATATCTATACCCTGAACTATCTATTCCCTGAACTATACATACCCTGAACTATCTATACCCTAATATATATACCCTGATATATCTATACCCTGATATATCTGTACCCTGAACTATCTATACCCTGAACTATATATACCCTGAACTATCTATACCCTGAACTATCTATGCCCTGATACGTTTATCGAGTTTGTGCAGTAGGTGTGTGGGTTCTGCACCGGCCGGTGTTTATCAGGGTACTTTTGGCAGGTTACCTCTTATTCTGCGGTATGGAGGATATGGTGCCAAGAAACACTCTGCGGCTCCGCATGCTGGCTAGACCACGCGGTATCTCCCGGCCTGTGTATGTTAATCACTCTGCTGCCGGACCTCCATTATCCACACTAATGGTCTCAGCGGCAGCACCGGATCAATCCCCGCCAGGAGGAAGTTCATCACGGAGAGTAAAGCACGGCACGCCGCTGAGCCGGAAGAGTCAGGAGATAAGGAACGGCAGCGGGAGAACCGGTCCAGGGAACGTCAGAGGAGCTGTGACTCACCGAGCAAGTCTGAGGCTCTGACTGCAGCCTGCAGGACCCAGGCTTCCACTCACCGGCCACTTTATCAGAAACACCGGCCACTTTATCAGAAACACCCCCCTTCTACTTCCACTCACCGGCCACTTTATCAGAAACACCCACCTTCTACTTCCACTCACCGGCCCCTTTATCAGAAACACCGGCCCCTTTATCAGAAACACCGGCCACTTTATCAGAAACACCGGCCACTTTATCAGAAACACTGGCCACTTTATCAGAAACACCGGCCACTTTATCAGAAACACCGGCCACTTTATCAGAAACACCGGCCACTTTATCAGAAACACCGGCCACTTTATCAGAAACACCGGCCACTTTATCAGAAACACCGGCCACTTAATCTGAAACACTGGCCACTTTATCAGAAACACTGGCCACTTTATTAGAAACACCTCTCTTCACTCACTGGCCACTTTATTAGAAACACCTCTCTTCACTCACTGGCCACTTTATTAGAAACACCTCTCTCCCACACACTGGCCACTTTATTAGAAACACCTCTCTTCACTCACTGGCCACTTTATCAGAAACACCGCTCTTCACTCACTGGCCACTTTATTAGAAACACCAGAGTGGCCGGTGAGAGTAAGTATGTGATCCCTCTGTGCCGTGTAGACTGAAGGTGCTGTACCATCCGTGTCCAGCAGAGGGCAGACCCGCGTCTCCTGCAGGAGGTGATGGGAGCTGCCGGTTCGGCCCTGCCGCGCTCTGGAGCAGTGAGAACCCTTTTCCCTTTTGCCAGTTTAATCTCGAGCACAATGCCAGCGCAGTCCTTCAAGTCATCCTGTCTGATAAGATCCTTGAGGGCTGGAGCCAAAGGAGGCGCCGCGGAGGCGGAGTGAGCCTCGCCGAGGCAGAGGATTTACAGACCTGCCACCGGAGGTCACGGACCGAAGGACACGGTGAAAGCCATTAAAGGTCCCCTGTGGTTCTGATAGCTTCACTCTGAAACACAGAGCTGGAGAGAGTGATGAACATAGACATGAGCAGGACCCGCCTCCCGCCTCGGGCCTCCCGCCTCCCGTCTCCTGCCTCCCGCCTCGGGCCCTCGGAGACCGAGCACGCCTCAGGCTCCTGGGGCTCGGTCAGGTCTGCTCTGTGAGGGACTGCAGGCGTGTGTGGACGTATCCGTCCTGGTCTGTGGTTATAGATAACGGTGAATCCGGAACCACGTCACCAAGACTACGACCGCCCTTTTCCACCAACATGGCGCCGGTGCCCAAGTCTCAAACCGCACTCCGCCTTGCCACCACAACAACCGGTTCACAGCCGGAGAACCGGGGCCCTTCCAGCACCATCAGCCCTCTGGTCAAATATGGTGGAACCCCTGACTGAGCTGAACTCGGGAACAACTGCATCCCCCCAGTGATGTGCTCCGGGATCGGCCCCTTCAACAGGAGGGTCCGTCTTCCAATGAGCCGCAGGGTGGTCTAGAATGTGCACCAACATGAGCACCAACACGGGCACCAACATGGGCACCAACATGGGCACCAACACGGGCACCAGCATGGGCACTGTGTAGGTGGAAAAGAGGCATGTGAGACCCCGGACACCTCGGCACCGTTAGCACCACGCTGGTGGGACTAAAGCTTTCGGTACCCCTCAGGCACCAAACCGGCCTCCAGCGAGGGTGTGGACCTGGCGTAGGTGGTCACTGTGAGACCTGTGCTTTACCGGTGTGTGGAGGTCCTGCTGGACGGTCGGACTGTAGTCCGTGTGTGGGGGGGTAATATGAGTGTGTGTAGTCTTGGAGTAAGCGGGTGTAGGACTCCCAGTGACGGACCGGAGGCAGTAGGGCCGAGCCGGGTGCAGTGCAGTGTCTGACCACCAGGTGGCAGCACGGTCAGATTCTGGATTAGGAGAGCAGAGCAGCAGATGTCCAGGATGAACCGTCCCGTGACTTCATTCAAGTGAAAGACCCCAGCAATGTTCTTTCAGTGACACTCTAGAAGAACCTCCTTCGGTTCTCCGAAGAACCCTGAACAACATAGCTCCTGGAGTGTTAAAAGCCTTTCAGAGCAGGGTGCAGAAAGTGTGGGTGGGTGTGGTGGGCCGAGGTGGGCCAGCACCTTTCTGGTGGGACGGTGTTGGTTAGGTTTAAAGAACCTTCATGCAGTAGTGACGTTCTAAAAGGGTTCTGTCTAGAACCCTTAGGTTAATGTGGAGGGTTGCGTTTGTTCACTCCGTTCCGTCTGTATCAACATTCCATATGCACTCAGAAGGTGGAGGTTCACTGGTGTCACTCTTATGGGGTTTCAGTATTAGCATGCGCTAAAGTAGATTAGCCTAGCATACGGACCCGAAGCTGAACCCTGTGGAACCGTTCCCCTTCACACTAGCCCCAGCCAGGACACTTCGGAGCCCAGCAGGAGGACCGAGGGTGAGGCGGGTCTCCGGCTGAACTCCCCCTGTAACCCTGAAGCGCAGGGCCTGCTAGCTCCGCCGCTAAGGCCTCCGTCTCCGGGGACCTAGCCTTTGTTTCCTCTGGACATAAATCCTGCGTCTTCCTGTCCACTTCTGTGTGGAGGGAGCCTCCATCCCCCTCCAGCTCCTTTGTCCTGGTGGGTGCGCGGGGCTGTGGGGGCTGGGAGGTTACGACCCACCGATCAGGAGCAGGAATGAATGACCACGGCCCGTCTGTGGTGGACACCAACACGTTCTGCCTCCACGTGATGCTAACGTGGGGAACTAGCCTGGAGCAGCAGTTTAACTGTGCGTGCTAACCAACACAGCTGTTAGCATGCTAATCGGGGGCTATTGACTTTCATACTGTTAGCAACATTAGCTCCATCCGTTCAGAGACGAGGGCCACTAGGGGCCAGACAGCATGTGTTCTGACAGGAGGTGGGGTTTGGAGCTTCCTCTGAACATCCTAGAGCTCGTTTGAAGAACCGGGATCACGGGATACTGGACACGCTGGACACACGGGATACTGGACACACTGGACACATGGGATACTGGACATGCTGGACACATGGGATACTGGACACGCTGGACACACGGGATACTGGACACACTGGACACAGGGGATACTGGACACGCTGGACACACGGGATACTGGACACGCTGGACACACGGGATACTGGACATGCTGGACACACGGGATACTGGACACGCTGGACACACGGGATACTGGACACGCTGGACACACGGGATACTGGACATGCTGGACACACGGGATACTGGACACGCTGGACACACGGGATACTGGACATGCTGGACTCTTCACAGGTACCGGCCATTCCCCCACTGTCCAGGAGAGCAGTGAGTGTGTTAAGTGACCGGTAGAAGATCTCCAGCATCGTGGAGCACACACTGAAGGACCTGAGCCTTCTGGAGAAGGAGAGTCTGCTCCTCCCCTTCCTGTACAGGGCCTCCGGGTGGGCCCTCCAGTCCAGCCTGTGGTCGAGCAGGACACCCAGGTGTGTAGGTAGGGCTCCCCTGGTAGGGCTCCTCCTGTTAGGGCTCCTCCTGTTAGGGCTCCTCCTGTAGACCCCCGTGTAGACCCCCTCCCCACCCGTTAGGGCTCTTCCTGCAGACCTGAGGTAAGTTAGTGGGTATGTTAATGAGTTTGGTGGGCGGGGCTGTTCACGATCACCCCGCCCCCCCATTCATTCACACGATTCACACGCGCTGGGAGAGCCAGGACACCCACATACACACCCGCGTATACACACACGGAGAGCGCGCGAGCGAGCAGCTGCACGGTGAGTGAGGGAGAGCGCGCCGCACGGCACGGCGCGCGGGAGGGAGGTGCGCTGCGCCCTAGCCAGGCCGCGGTGCTTACTGTTAGAACCCCGAGCTGTATTAATCACACTGAGGAGGAGAAAGAGGAGTAAGAGGAGGAGAAGGGGTTACATGGAGGCTGTGAGGAGACCATCACCTCCCCCACCACATCTACTGACCCTCCCGCTGAACTGCCCACCGTGTCCACTACACGGTCAGGGTTAAAGAGGTAGTTCAGCCGAACCCCGAGCCCCGCAGGTCGGCTGCTCTCTCCGGGCCAGCTCGGTCTGCGGAGCCGTTTCTGGGTTCTGAAGCTCGGCTTCTTCACTTCCAGCGCGGGAGCTAACGGCTAATGTAGCTAACAAACAGTGGAGCCTAATAGTCACCGGGTTAGCATCCTGCTGGCTGCAGGTCTGGAGCAGCGCCCACTCCTCGCTAATGGACTGGCTGTGTGGTTCCCGACACGGTTCTAGATAAACAAGGGGTTAACACTCTTATTCTTAAAGATGGCTGCTGCACGGGGTGGAGTTAGCATCATGCTAATTGGTGGGGTGTAGGCTAGCGAGCCGGACGTGTGCAGCGCCATGCTGCAGGTTGTTGTTCACTGATTAGCAGAGTTTCCTTCTTCTAAAAGACCACCGTAGAGTGCTAGCTCCATTTATGGGGTGGGGTTAGCCGTAGCTGCTGTTAGCTTTCTGTTCTCTTAGTTAGCTCAGGCTAGCTTTTTAATTCTGACCTCCAGTGTGTTTTAGCCTCCATTTGACTAGCTTTAGCTTCTCAACATACTTTAATCTGCAACTTACTTTCTAAAATCTGATTAGCATATTGTTAGCTAACTAGCTTTAGCTTGTCTGGCACAGCGAGTACTTTAGGCTTTTAGTTTTAGTTTCCTGACTAGCTTTAGCTTCTCAAATTACTTTAATCTGCAACTTACTTTCTAAAATCTGATTAGCATATTGTTAGCTAACTAGCTTTAGCTTGTCTAGCTAAAGCTATTAGTTTTTGGCTGTTAGTTTTAGTTTCCTGAGTAGCTTTAGCTTTTTAAATTACTTTTATCTGCTATTACCTTGACTTTCTTTAATCTGATTAGCCTAATGTTAGCTAACTAGCTTTAGCTTGCCTAGCCCTCACTTTGGACAGTACTTTTGGCTGTTAGTAGTAGTTGTTGTAAGTCACTTTTGGTTTTTAGTAGCTGTAGTTTCTCCAGTTAGTGTTCTCTGACTTGGCTCTCTTGGATTACCTTTATCTACCATTGTTAGCTTAGCATTAGAGTTCATGGAAGTCTTTTATTCGTAGCTTCTTTAAATAGTGTTTCCTGATGGAATTGTAGCTTCCATTGTTTGTTTTATCCTTTGTTTTATGTAGCTGTTTTATATGTCCAGTTAGCTTTAGCTTCCTCAGATTACTTTGTCTACCCTTATGTAGTTCCTTTAGCCACTTAGCCTTAGTCGTTAGCTTTGGACTCTAGATAGCTGTAGCAGTTTGAGAGTGGTTTAGGCTTCCAGTTTTCTTTGTTCATAAGCTGCTATTAGCTTTAGTTTCTCTAGTTAGCTTTAGCTGATAGGATATATATTTATATTTCTCAAGATAGCTGTTTGGGTGGTTCTGGTTTCCAGTTAGCGTTAATATTTCTTTTTGGTTTTGCTGAGATTTGCTTTGGTTTCTCCAGCTAGCTTTAGCTTGGTGTTCAGTTAGCTTTAGATTCTCCAACTTTAGCTGAGTTTAGTCTTAGTTTAGTTACCTGGTTGGTCTGAGGTTCATTTTTGTAGCTACCATTTTTCAGAAGCTGCTGTTAGCATTAGATTCTCCAGTTAGCTTTAGCTGGTGTTAGTTTTAGCATGAATACATGCTAACCTGAGGGCTTAGGCTTGAGTGTCGGAGCATGTTGGTGTGTTAGAGTTACAGTGATTAACTTTAATAGAATTATTGTTCAGTAGTTCAGTAGTAGTGCTTTGAGGCTAATGAAGCCTGTCCCACCACCAGTTAGCATCATGCTAACTCTGTACCTAAATCATTACACATTTGCCTCAAACTGTGTTTATTTTAGAGGCCATGGCGTTTCTAGAGTCAGTTGTTGTAAGATTCCATGCTTGTTAGCCGTGTTAGCATTGTAGCTCCAGTGCAAATCCTAAGGAGCCAGTGCTGCTGAAAACATTGGCTTGGCTAAGCATTAGCTGTTGGGCTAACTTTGAGGTACCACAAAAACTGGACCTAGATCCCTAACAGTGTCTCTCTTTGTTTCCCTGTAGAACGTCTGCTCCTGTTTCAAGGCGCTGCTGAAGGAACTGGAATCTAGAACCAGCAGCTAACCTCGCCGGTGAAGCAGGGTGCTGGTTGGTGCTAGAGTACTGCCAAAGTGCTTACAGTGCAGGTAGTAATGATGGACCATCTACTGCAGTGGAGGCACTTCTAGCAGTACGCTAGCTGTTTCCTGTATGTCCAGCCCTCGCCCAGCGAGCGAGCGCCAGCTCACGGCTTTGTGCTAAGGTGCATCTAGTGCAGATAGTGGAGTAGATTAGAACCTACTGCCCTAGGTGCTCCTTCAGGCACGAGGGCCTGTGATTAGCATCATCTCGTTTTGGTTCGGTTCTCTGCGGGCCAAACGCTGGCTGTGGAACACGGGTGCTGGCTAGCATTGTGAAGCTGCTATCATGCTAATTATTAGCGGTTTAGTTCTCCCTCAAGTTCTTCGGGCTTGAGGTTGTTCACATGTTAGCCGTGATTTAGCATTAGCATAGCTTTTTCAATCTAGCTAACGTATAAAAATAATACTCAATAATGCAAATTTTACCTCCAGCATGTGATGTCATGAAGCCCCGCCCCTTTAGAGCCTGGACTGCTAGCCCAAATCTGATTTAGCATGTCCAGGTTGTTGTTTAGTAGTCTGGACAACACAAACGCAGCACAGACGGGATCCAGACCACGTTTGGAGATGGCTTAACGTGAGGTTCCGGTCGGATTCCCAAACCCAGACAGATGGAGGTGCTGGAGTCAGAGACGAGCGCCAGAGGACCACCACTTTGGTCTGTGACTGAGGCACCTCCACCTCTGCTGCCTCCGTGTATGAAAGCCACACCAGCAGTGACCTGCGTCCTTACCGCCGGAGCTCATGCAGGACGAGTGGATCCCAGGTGTGGTTCTGCAGGACTTGGAGCTGTTGGGTTTGGGCGGTACTAAAGTGCTTATAGTGCAGATAGTGTTTGGGTCATCTACTGCACTCTGAGCTCTTCCAGTACTTCCAGCGCCGTGCCTCGCTCACTGACCTCATGACCAGCTCCGAATGGAAGCATTGTGCCACTGTGGGCGGGGCTACCCAGAATTCCTTGTTCTGTTATTTGACCTGTACAGTGATTTTATAATGGTATAGGTAGAGAACCCTCGAGTCCGAGGTTCCGTAACTGGAGTTTCAAATGGCTCCTAAGTGGCCTATCGGTTCTGTTCAAATCCGGGATCGGAATTTGGGTCTAGGGTTGGGAGTATGCCGTAAATGGACTGAATTGTTCTGGAATTCCGTCTCATATGATCAACAGGGGTGGCTTTGATCTTAGTAAGGTTCATGAAATCTTTTGAGCAAAATGTAGAAGAAAAAAATTGGAAATTTCAAATAGATTTTTTTAAATAATTGAGAATTTTATTTTGGATGCTAAGCTCAAGTTTCTGCGCTCGACATTCACACAGTACTAAAATACACACGTTTAAAAGCGTCCATGTGTTTAGCATTTAGCCTGGAGCTAATTTTTAGAAAATTGAAATTTAACGATATTGCTCGGAAAGTTATCCGTTGCAGATCTCCAGCTGTTTTCATTGGCCTGCTGCCATCTTCCCTGCTTTAGCCTACATTCCAGCTAGCTTAGCTTTCCAGGTTAGCGTTCCCCTGATAGCAGCTGCACGGTGACACACCGTGGCCCGAGTGGAGCTTGTAGTCGGCGACTACGCCGTCCTCCGTCAGTTTTGCAGGTTTGCGTTCAGCTTGATCCGACGCCCGCTGTGCAAATCCATGCAAAACTGACGGAGGCGGTGAAACATCCCTGTCGGCTGCGGTTCTGATCCGTTTCTGTGCAGACTGGAACCGGTGCTAATGCTGTGTGTGTGTGGAAGGTATTGCACTTGTCCCGGCCTGTGCAGGACTGTGGAGGCTCTGCTCCAGGTTGGTGGCTGTGGTAGAGCGCCACTCCCTTCCCAGATGTGATCGGCCGTGTTTGGGAATTTTAGCACTGGAGCTACGTGGCAAGCTAACAAGTACAATCCTGCTAGTTAGCATCTGATGCTAACCGTCACCTACTTGTCTGAGTGTGTGTGGAGATGTTCCGGATCTTTGATAGACCTAATGATGTGGTTTCTGACTCTCTGTGGTTCACTGTGACTCTGGTGTAAGGTACGTTGGTATAGCCAACACAGTAGCAACCACCTGGAAGACTGTACTGTACTCTAGGTTTTAAAATGTTTGTACTGTTTATTAATATTAAAATTTGAGTTGTGTTGAAATGTCTGGTGTGTGTCATTATATAGGCTATTAGGAACCATCACCCCACCCCACCCAACCTAACCTAACCTCACCCCACAAACTAGCGTGTGCTGGCTTTGACCCCAACCACAAACCGGTTTAGCTGTAGCTGGTAAACCGAGTGTGCCAGAAGTGGCCAGATATTCCAGACCCAAGCGACGTCCTAATTTAATTCACTGAGAAGGAACAGCAGAGCATCTCCAGCTTTGAGTTTGTTACAGCCCTTAGCGACAAGGCTAACACCTATATGACCTTCAATATTAATACAGTTGAGGTGAATGTGTGTTGATTTAGACACACAGTTAGCATGATGCTAATTGGTAGTGGGCTAAGCTTCCATTACCAATCTAGCCATCAACGTTTCAGCTGATGTGGTTAGCTAATTAGCGGCTAGCCTGCTGCTCTTAGTGAAGTTCCTTCATATACGCCCTCTGTTTCAGCCCCCCAGTGAGGTCTCGAGCCTGACACGGGGCTCATCCGGCACACCTGTTTCACACCTGGTTAGCTGGATCCGGGCTGTAGATTAGCACTGGGCTTAATGCTAACACCCTCGTTGTGTCCTTGGTGAATCTGAGAAGTGTGAATTAGTGGAGGCTGGTCTCAAACCATGTGACCTAAGTCTTCACCAAACTATTGGACAGCTGGAGCTCCTGGTTCTGAGCACCCTCTGCTCTGCACACCTGACCCGGCTAATCAGGTGCTCGTTAATTGGTTAATGAGCTCAGTCAGGTGAGCCTAATCAGCTGTGTACAAACATGGTGCGACCAGAACTAGCCTAGATTAGCATAGTGCTAGTATGTTTATGTCCAGAGAAGCAGATACACACCGTATATAGTTAATAATTAATTAATATTAATATTAATAATGATAACAGTCCGTATAATAACTGTAGCTGGGCTGTCAGCAGGGTGCAGTCCCCGTGTCCGCCGCCAGGTGCCGCTGTGGCCTTCAGTAGGAGCGCGTGTCTCCGTGTGTGAGGTGAAGTGGGAGTGTAAACTCGGAGCGCTGTTGACTCTCGCGCGCGCCACGCTCTCCCGCTCGCGCCACACTCTCCCGCTCGCGCTCTCGGTCGGTGAGTTTACCTGGAACTTTCGGGCGGACCGGATTAACCTGGGATCTCTGAGGAAGTGCTGATGGTGGAGCTCGCGCTGCTGTGACCCCTGAACCCCTCGTGCTGCTGGTGCGCTGTCCCGCGCTGTCTCGCGCTGTGCTCCCCACCAGGCTCGCGCTCCTGATGGCTCTGTGGCTCGCTCTGAGCCTCGCGGCGCTCGCTCACCTGAGCGCGGGCAGTCCACACACGTGCGCCGGAGTGAGGAGAGAGTTCGTTCTGCGTCAGGTGGGAGAGGGCAGGAGCGTGCCCGACACACCTAGGACAGGTAAGAGGGGGGACACAGGACGGACCTGCTGGACACGGTGGGTCTGTGAGCTGTGTGGAAGAGCTCCTCTGCGGAACGTGGGATGTCCACGTCGTCCTGTAGTTAGGGTGTAGCACCTGAGAGGTGCTGGGCTAATCCCAGCACACATGTCCTCTGTCTTCATCTGTGTAGGATTTAATACAGGTGGAGCTCGGGGGGTGGGACAAACACAGGGGCCTGCATTGGTTGTGAAGTAGACTTGTGGGTCTGGTACCGGACACAGAGATCAAGTCTAGAACCTGAGACTAGGTTCTGGTTCAGGTGTTGGTAAACATCAGCTGTCCACCAGCAGTAACGACATCCAGGACTGGAAACTGAATCCAGGGTCCAGATTTGAACGCTGGACGGACATCAGAGGCAGGAGCTTTACGATGGAGGTGGACGACAGGTAGAGGCTACAGGATGGGCGTGGTGGTGAGGTGGAGGCTATAGGACGGATGTGGAGAACAGGTAGAGGCACTGGGACGGGTATGGTGGTCAGGTAGGCACTATGGGACGGGTATGGTGGTCAGGTAGGCACTATGGGACGGGTATGGTGGTCAGGTAGGCACTATGGGATGGGTGTGGAGGTCAGGTAGAGGCTATGGGACAGGTGTGAAGGTCAGGTAGGCACTATGGGACGGGTGTGGAGGTCAGGTAGAGGCTACAGGATGGGCGTGGTGGTCAGGTGGAGGCTATGGGACGGATGTGGAGAACAGGTAGAGGCTACGGGACGGATGTGGAGAACAGGTAGAGGCTACGGGACGGGACGTTGTGGTCAGGTAGAGGCTATGGGACGGGTATGGTGGTCAGGTAGAGGCTGTGGTACGAGTGTGAAGGCAGGTAGGCACTATGGGACAGGTGTGAAGGCCAGGTAGAGGCTATGGGACAGGTGTGAAGGCAGGTAGAGGCTATGGGACAGGTGTGAAGGTCAGGTAGGCGCTATGGGACGGGTGTGGAGGTCAGGTAGAGGCTATGGGACGGGTGTGGAGAACAGGTAGAGGCTACAGGATGGACGTGGTGGTCAGGTAGAGGCTATGGGATGGGTGTGGAGAACAGGTAGAGGCTATGAGACAGGTGTGAAGGCCAGGTAGAGGCTATGGGACAGGTGTGGAGGTCAGGTAGAGGCTATGGGACAGGTGTGAAGGTCAGGTAGAGGCTATGGGACGGGTGTGAAGGCCAGGTAGAGGCTATGGGACAGGTGTGGAGGTCAGGTAGAGGCTATGGGACAGGTGTGAAGGTCAGGTAGAGGCTATGGGACGGGTGTGAAGGCAGGTAGAGACTATGGGACGGGTGTGGAGGTCAGGTAGAGGCTATGGGACGGGTATGGTGGTCAGGTAGAGGCTATGGGACAGACGTGGTGGTCAGGTAGAGGCTATAGGACGGGTGTGAAGGTCAGGTAGGCGCTATGGGACAGGTGTGAAGGCCAGGTAGAGGCTATGGGACGGGTGTGAAGGTCAGGTAGAGGCTATAGGACAGGTGTGAAGGTCAGGTAGAGGCTATGGGACAGGTGTGAAGGCCAGGTAGAGGCTATGGGACAGGTGTGGAGGTCAGGTAGAGGCTATGGGACGGGTGTGGGGGTCAGGTAGAGGCTATGGGACGGGTGTGGAGGTCAGGTAGAGGCTATGGGACAGGTGTGGAGGTCAGGTAGACGCTATGGGACAGGTGTGAAGGTCAGGTAGACGCTATGGGACAGGTGTGAAGGTCAGGTAGAGGCTATGGGACAGGTGTGAAGGCAGGTAGGCGCTATGGGACGGGTGTGAAGGCCAGGTAGAGGCTATGGGACAGGTGTGAAGGTCAGGTAGAGGCTATGGGACAGGTGTGGAGGTCAGGTAGAGGCTATGGGACGGGTGTGGGGGTCAGGTAGAGGCTATGGGACGGGTGTGGAGGTCAGGTAGAGGCTATGGGACAGGTGTGAAGGCAGGTAGAGACTATGGGACAGGTGTGAAGGCAGGTAGAGGCTATGGGATGGGTGTGAAGGTCAGGTAGGCGCTATGGGACAGGTGTGAAGGTCAGGTAGAGGCTATGGGACGGGTGTGGAGGTCAGGTAGGCACTATGGGACTGGTGTGAAGGTCAGGTAGGGGCTATGGGACAGGTGTGAAGGTCAGGTAGAGGCTATGGGACAGGTGTGAAGGCCAGGTAGGCGCTATGGGACAGGTGTGAAGGCAGGTAGAAGCGCTCTGGGAGATGTAGGCTAATTGGCGAGCTCTGAGGAGTCCTGCTGACTGCTGCTTTTAGCATTTCCGTAGACTGCTGAGACAGGAGGACAGCAGCACGACGGGCAGGTCCACACACGTTTAATTGGCTTGTTGGTAAACAGCAGGGCCGGCGGCGGTGCGAATAAGATGGAGCAGCTGAGAACACGCCTTCTCCCACTTTAGAACACCTGATGGGCTCCGACACCTTAACGAGGCCCACGGTCCTCCGGTATTCCGGTCCTCCGGTCCTCCGGTATTCCGGTCCTCCGGTCCTCTGGTCTTCCGGTCCTCTGGTCCTCCGGTCCTCCGGGCCTCCGGTCCTCCGGTCCTCCGGTCCTCCAGTATTCCGGTCCTCCGGTATTCCGGTCCTCCGGTCTTCCGGTCCTCCGGTCTTCCGGTCCTCCGGTCCTCTGGTCTTCCGGTCCTCTGGTCTTCCGGTCCTCCAGTCCTCCAGTATTCCGGTCCTCTGGTCTTCCGGTCCTCCGGTATTCCGGTTCTCCGGTCCTCAGGTCTTCCGGTCCTCCGGTCCTCAGGTCTTCCGGTCCTCCGGTCTTCCGGTCCTCTGGTCTTCCGGTCCTTCGGTCTTCCGGTCCTCCAGTATTCCGGTATTCCGGTCCTTTCTTTAGTCCCACCGCGCTGGTTGGTGCCGTGGCTCCTGGTGTGTTGTGTGCCTCAGACGCTGGGAGATTAGATCTAGAAGTTTCTTCACAGTGCTGAAGTTGGAGAGCACAAAGGGCCGTGTTTTCCTCTGAGCCATCTTATCCTGCCATCTCCAAAGGGTGAGCGGGGAGGCTCGGTGCCAGGGCTTTTTTTGGAGTAATGTTCTGTTTACTGTCTGTGTGCCAGAACGAGCAGCACCGCTCTGCAGCAGACAGCACTCAGCGAGCGAGCCAGAGAACCCAGAGCTCTGCCTCTGTGTGCAGGGTTTATGTAGTTAGGCTCGGCGGGCGGAGCTGCGGGACGAGGACGAGCTGTCATGCAGTGTCCCTTCGGCTTGAACAGACACTCTCAGGGCCAAGCATAAATCAGTGAAGACCTCCACTCACTCAGACCCCCTCAGAGAGGTACACAGTTCACTCAGGCTAACAGCCAGCCATTACAGTGAGGAGGAAATGGGGACGGAGAGTAGTGCAGTCAGAGGACTGGACATTAGGGGACAGGAAGAACACAAGGGCACACCAAGGACAGATACGAGGTAATGGTCGGGCTCTCTGAAAAGATGTAGGAGATAAAGGACTGACTTACTTACAGGGGAGATAAAGAGGTAACGGGTGGAGGCACAGAGCACAGGAATGGGCTAAAGGGTGGAGGAACACTGACGACACTGCTAAAATGACTAAAGCTGGACACTGAGGATAGATGAGGACTAAAGCTGGACACTGAGGATAGATGAGGACTAAAGCTGGACACTGAGGATAGATGAGGACTAAAGCTGGACCCTGAGGATAGATGAGGACTAAAGCTGGACCCTGAGGATAGATGAGGACTAAAGCTGGACACTGAGGATAGATGAGGTCTAAAGCTGGACCCTGAGGATAGATGAGGACTAAAGCTGGACACTGAGGATAGATGAGGACTAAAGCTGGACACTGAGGATAGATGAGGACTAAAGCTGGACCCTGAGGATAGATGAGTACTAAAGCTGGACCCTGAGGATAGATGAGGACTAAAGCTGGACCCTGAGGATAGATGAGGACTAAAGCTGGACACTGGGGATAGATGAGGACTAAAGCTGGACCCTGAGGATAGATGAGCACTAAAGCTGGACACTGAGGATAGATGAGGGCTAAAGCTGGACACTGAGGATAGATAAGCTGGACTAAAGCTGGACACTGAGGATAGATGAGGACTAAAGCTGGACCCTGAGGATAGATGAGGACTAAAGCTGGACACTGAGGATAGATGAGGACTAAAGCTGGACACTGAGGATAGATGAGGACTAAAGCTGGACCCTGAGGATAGATGAGGACTAAAGCTGGACCCTGAGGATAGATGAGGACTAAAGCTGGACACTGAGGATAGATGAGGACTAAAGCTGGACCCTGAGGATAGATGAGGACTAAAGCTGGACCCTGAGGATAGATGAGGACTAAAGCTGGACACTGAGGATAGATGAGGACTAAAGCTGGACACTGAGGACAGATGAGGACTAAAGCTGGACACTGAGGATAGATGAGGACTAAAGCTGGACACTGAGGATAGATGAGGACTAAAGCTGGACACTGAGGATAGATGAGGACTAGGGCTGGACACTGAGGATAGATGAGGACTAAAGCTGGACACTGAGGACAGATGAGGACTAAAGCTGGACACTGAGGATAGATGAGGACTAAAGCTGGACACTGAGGATAGATGAGGACTAAAGCTGGACACTGAGGATAGATGAGGACTAAAGCTGGACACTGAGGATAGATGAGGACTAAAGCTGGACACTGGAGATAGATGAGGACTAAAGCTGGACACTGAGGATAGATGAGGACTAAAGCTGGACACTGAGGATAGATGAGGACTAAAGCTGGACACTGGGGATAGATGAGGACTAAAGCTGGACACTGGGGATAGATGAGGACTAAAGCTGGACACTGGAGATAGATGAGGACTAAAGCTGGACCCTGAGGATAGATGAGGACTAAAGCTGGACACTGAGGATAGATGAGGACTAAAGCTGGACACTGAGGATAGATGAGGACTAAAGCTGGACACTGAGGATAGATGAGGACTAAAGCTGGACACTGAGGATAGATGAGGACTAAAGCTGGACACTGGGGATAGATGAGGACTAAAGCTGGACACTGAGGATAGATGAGGACTAAAGCTGGACACTGAGGATAGATGAGGACTAAAGCTGGACACTGAGGATAGATGAGGACTAAAGCTGGACACTGAGGATAGATGAGGACTAAAGCTGGACCCTGAGGATAGATGAGGACTAAAGCTGGACACTGAGGATAGATGAGGACTAAAGCTGGACACTGAGGATAGATGAGGACTAAAGCTGGACACTGGAGATAGATGAGGACTAAAGCTGGACACTGAGGATAGATGAGGACTAAAGCTGGACACTGAGGATAGATGAGGACTAAAACTGGACCCTGAGGATAGATGAGGACTAAAGCTGGACACTGGGGATAGATGAGGACTAAAGCTGGACACTGAGGATAGATGAGGACTAAAGCTGGACACTGAGGATAGATGATTACTAAAGCTGGACCCTGAGGATAGATGAGGACTAAAGCTGGACACTGAGGATAGATGAGGACTAAAGCTGGACACTGAGGATAGATGAGGACTAAAGCTGGACCCTGAGGATAGATGAGGACTAGGGCTGGACCCTGAGGATAGATGAGCTGGACTAAAGCTGGACACTGAGGATAGATGAGGACTAAAGCTGGACACTGAGGATAGATGAGGACTAAAGCTGGACACTGAGGATAGATGAGCTGGACTAAAGCTGGACACCCTGAGGATAGATGAGGACTAAAACTGGACACCCTGAGGATAGATGAGGACTAAAGCTGGACCCTGAGGATAGATGAGGACTAAAGCTGGACACTGAGGATAGATGAGGACTAAAGCTGGACACTGAGGATAGATGAGGACTAAAGCTGGACACTGAGGATAGATGAGGACTAAAGCTGGACACTGAGGATGGATGAGGACTAAAGCTGGACACTGAGGATAGATGAGGACTAAAGCTGGACACTGAGAGTAGATGAGGGCTAAAGCTGGACACTGAGGATAGATGAGGACTAAAGCTGGACACTGAGGATAGATGAGGACTAAAGCTGGACACTGAGGATAGATGAGGACTAAAGCTGGACACCCTGAGGATAGATGAGGAATAAAGCTGGACACTGAGGATAGATGAGGACTAAAGCTGGACCCTGAGGATAGATGAGGACTAAAGCTGGACACCCTGAGGATAGATGAGGACTAAAGCTGGACACTGGGGATAGATGAGGACTAAAGCTGGACACTGAGGATAGATGAGGACTAAAGCTGGACACTGGAGATAGATGAGGACTAAAGCTGGACACTGAGGATAGATGAGGACTAAAGCTGGACACTGAGGATAGATGAGGACTAAAGCTGGACACCCTGAGGATAGATGAGGACTAAAGCTGGACACTGAGGATAGATGAGGACTAAAGCTGGACACTGAGGATAGATGAGGACTAAAGCTGGACACTGGAGATAGATGAGGACTAAAGCTGGACACTGAGGATAGATGAGGACTAAAGCTGGACACTGAGGATAGATGAGGACTAAAGCTGGACACTGGAGATAGATGAGGACTAAAGCTGGACACTGAGGATAGATGAGGACTAAGGCTGGACACCCTGAGGATAGATGAGGACTAAAGCTGGACCCTGAGGATAGATGAGGACTAAAGCTGGACCCTGAGGATAGATGAGGACTAAAGCTGGACACTGAGGATAGATGGGGACTAAAGCTGGACACTGAGGATAGATGGGGACTAAAGCTGGACACTGAGGATAGATGAGGACTAAAGCTGGACACTGGAGATAGATGAGGACTAAAGCTGGACACTGAGGATAGATGAGGACTAAAGCTGGACCCTGAGGATAGATGAAGACTAAAGCTGGACACTGAGGATAGATGAAGACTAAAGCTGGACACTGAGGATAGATGAGGACTAAAGCTGGACACTGAGGATAGATGAGGACTAAAGCTGGACACTGAGGATAGATGAGGACTAAAGCTGGACACTGGGGATAGATGAGGACTAAAGCTGGACACTGGAGATAGATGAGGACTAAAGCTGGACACTGAGGATAGATGAAGACTAAAGCTGGACACTGAGGATAGATGAGGACTAAGGCTGGACCCTGAGGATAGATGAGGACTAAAGCTGGACCCTGAGGATAGATGAGTACGAATGCTGGACCCTGAGGATAGATGGGGACTAAAGCTGGACACTGAGGATAGATGAGGACTAAAGCTGGACACTGAGGATAGATGAGGACTAAAGCTGGACACTGAGGATAGATGAGGACTAAAGCTGGACACTGAGGATAGATGAGGACTAAAGCTGGACACTGAGGATAGATGAGGACTAAAGCTGGACACTGAGGATAGATGAGGACTAAGGCTGGACCCTGAGGATAGATGAGGACTAAAGCTGGACCCTGAGGATAGATGAGTACGAATGCTGGACGCTGAGGATAGATGGGGACTAAAGCTGGACACTGAGGATAGATGAGGACTAGGGCTGGACAGTCAGATCTACAGTTCTGAAGATGGGTCATGAGGCGCTGGGTAGTAGTTCTTGAGAGGTTCTCAGATGAAGTGATGGGTCCAGTGCATGGTCGTCCACCAAACTGTCAAAGATCCTAAACCTCCTGTTGTACTGGTGTCCTGCTGCTGGAGCCAGCTTAACGGCTTCCTCTGTTATCAGAGCAGAGTTACTGTCTGGGAGGTGGTGGCGTGTCTCAGGCTGCTGTTAGGAGGACACTGGTCTCAGATCTGTGGGAAGGACAAATTGCTGGGCTTCAGCTGTGCTAATGGATCATAATCGTGTGAAACAGGACTAAACCGTTATTAAGGTGGTGTAATGGAGGAGACGTGACTCCACATGCAATTAAGATCAAAGAGAATCCGACTGGGCAGCAGGCTGTTTTCCTCAGAGGGGCTTCACAGGAACTGGTTGTTTGGAGACAGCAGGGTGGTACTTACAGTCTTACGCAGCTCACCAAGCTGAACAGGGACGCTTTCCCCACGCCAAGCATCTCCTCGCTTAATCCAGCGTTAGCGCAGTTAGCTGTCTCACACAGCTTCAGGGTTTTTACCCCACTTCCTGTAGTGTGTTACAGTCTGTCAGAATGAGCGTGTGGGTCGTATCGCCCCCTACACTTCCTGTAGTGTATTACAGTCTGTCAGAATGAGCGTGTGGGTCGTATCGCCCCCTACGCTTCCTGTAGTGTATTACGGTCTGTCAGAATGAGCATGCGGGTCGTATCGCCCCCTACGCTTCCTGTAGTGTATTACAGTCTGTCAGAATGAGCGTGCAGGTCGTATCGCCCCCTACACTTCCTGTAGTGTACTACAGTCTGTCAGAATGAGTGTGTGGGTCGTATCGCCCCCTACGCTTCCTGTAGTGTATTACAGTCTGTCAGAATGAGCGTGCAGGTCGTATCGCCCCCTACGCTTCCTGTAGTGTACTACAGTCTGTCAGAATGAGCGTGCGGGTCGTATCGCCCCCTACACTTCCTGTAGTGTATTACAGTCTGTCAGAATGAGCGTGCGGGTCGTATCGCCCCCTACGCTTCCTGTAGTGTATTACAGTCTGTCAGAATGAGTGTGCGGGTCGTATCGCCCCCTACGCTTCCTGTAGTGTATTACAGTCTGTCAGAATGAGTGTGTGGGTCGTATCGCCCCCTACGCTTCCTGTAGTGTACTACAGTCTGTCAGAATGAGCGTGTGGGTCGTATCGCCCCCTACGCTTCCTGTAGTGTATTACAGTCTGTCAGAATGAGCGTGCAGGTCGTATCGCCCCCTACACTTCCTGTAGTGTACTACAGTCTGTCAGAATGAGTGTGTGGGTTGTATCGCCCCCTACACTTCCTGTAGTGTAGTACAGTCTGTCAGAATGACCGTGTGTGTCGTATCGCCCCCTACACTTCCTGTAGCGTATTACAGTCTGTCAGAATGAGTGTGTGGGTCGTATCGCCCCCTACGCTTCCTGTAGTGTACTACAGTCTGTCAGAATGAGCGTGTGGGTCGTATCGCCCCCTACGCTTCCTGTAGTGTATTACAGTCTGTCAGAATGAGAGTGTGGGTCGTATCGCCCCCTACGCTTCCTGTAGTGTACTACAGTCTGTCAGAATGAGCGTGTGGGTCGTATCGCCCCCTACGCTTCCTGTAGTGTATTACAGTCTGTCAGAATGAGCGTGCTGGTCGTATCGCCCCCTACACTTCCTGTAGTGTACTACAGTCTGTCAGAATGAGTGTGTGGGTTGTATCGCCCCCTACACTTCCTGTAGTGTAGTACAGTCTGTCAGAATGAGCGTGCGGGTCGTATCGCCCCCTACGCTTCCTGTAGTGTATTACAGTCTGTCAGAATGAGCGTGCTGGTCGTATCGCCCCCTACGCTTCCTGTAGTGTATTACAGTCTGTCAGAATGAGCGTGCGGGTCGTATCGCCCCCTACGCTTCCTGTAGTGTACTACAGTCTGGCAGAATGAGCGTGAAGGCGATGCTGGTCGTATTTATCGCCCCCAAACGCTTCCTGTAGGTATTACAGTCTGTCAGAATGAGTGTGTGGGTCGTAATCGCCCCCTACGCTTACTGTAGTGTATTACAGTCTTGTCAGAATGAGCGTGAGCTCGTGAGGGGTCGTATCGCCCATCTCGCCCCCCCTACGCTTCCTGTAGGTTATTTACAGTCTGTCAGACATGAGCGCGTGGGGTCGTTATCGCCCCCCACCCCCCCCCCCCCACGCTTCCTGTAGTGTATTACAGTGTGTCAGAATGAGTGTGTGGGCCGTATCGCCCCCTACACTTCCTGTAGTGTATTACAGTCTGTCAGGATGAGCGTGTGGGTCGTATCGCCCCCCTACGCTTCCTGTAGTGTATTACAGTCTGTCAGAATGAGCGTGAGGGTCGTATCGCCCCCTACACTTCCTGTAGTGTATTACAGTCTGTCAGAATGAGCGTGCGGGTCGTATCGCCCCCTACGCTTCCTGTAGTGTATTACAGTCTGTCTGAATGAGCGTGTGGGTCGTATCGCCCCCTACGCTTCCTGTAGTGTATTACAGTCTGTCAGAATGAGCGTGCGGGTCGTATCGCCCCCTACGCTTCCTGTAGGGTATTACAGTCTGTCAGAATGAGCGTGCGGGTCGTATCGCCCCCTACGCTTCCTGTAGTGTATTACAGTCTGTCAGAATGAGCGTGTGGGCCGTATCGCCCCCCTACGCTTCCTGTAGTGTATTACTGTCTGTCAGAATGAGCGTGTGGGTCGTATCGCCCCCTACACTTCCTGTAGTGTATTACAGTCTGTCAGAATGAGCGTGCGGGTCGTATCGCCCCCTACGCTTCCTGTAGTGTATAATAGTCTGTCAGAATGAGTGTGTGGGTCGTATCGCCCCCTACGCTTCCTGTAGTGTACAACAGTCTGTCAGAATGAGTGTGTGGGTCGTATCGCCCCCTACGCTTCCTGTAGTGTATTACAGTCTGTCAGAATGAGCGTGCGGGTCGTATCGCCCCCTACGCTTCCTGTAGTGTATTACAGTCTGTCAGAATGAGCGTGCGGGTCGTATCGCCCCTCCCCCCCCCCCCCGCCCCCCTACGCTTCCTGTAGTGTATTACGGTCTGTCAGAATGAGCGTGTGGGTCGTATCGCCCACCACCCCGCCCCCCCCCCCCCCCCCTACGCTTCCTATAGTGTATTACTGTCTGTCAGAATGAGCGTGCGGGTCGTATGGCCCCCTACGCTTCCTGTAGTGTATTACAGTCTGTCAGAACGAGCGTGTGGGTCGTATCGCCCCCTACACTTCCTGTAGTGTATTACAGTCTGTCAGAATGAGCGTGCGGGTCGTATCGCCCCCTACGCTTCCTGTAGTGTATTACAGTCTGTCAGAATTAGCGAGGGGCTCGTATCGCCCCCTACACTTCCTGTAGTGTATTACAGTCTGTCAGAATGAGCGTGTGGATCGTATCGCCCCCTACGCTTCCTGTAGTGTATTACAGTCTGTCAGAATGAGCGTGTGGATCGTATCGCCCCCTACGCTTCCTGTAGTGTATTACAGTCTGTCAGAATGAGCGTGTGGGTCGTATCGCCCCCTACACTTCCTGTAGTGTATTACAGTCTGTCAGAATGAGCGTGTGGGTCCTAGAGCTCCTGTTTTACGCCCCAGGCTGGTTATGTTTGCCCCCCAGCGGTGATTTCGGTGCTGGTGAAGGTGCCTGACCGCTCTCTGAGCTTCTCACACGCCAGCTCGGGCAGGTCCAGGACGGGAAGTCGGATGCCTCACTTGTTTTGATTCGGTCAGCCGTGGCTCTTGTGGTGAGTCTGCTGGAATGTAAGAGACGAGAAGTTGTTCATGCACATGACGAATGGGGCATCAAGCGGGCGCATGCTTCGGGGGGAAGTCAGATTCCCCTGTTAGCCCAAATGCAGCCGATTAGCCATGTTCTTCTTCTCCAGCTTTAGCCCAGAAGCTGTCAGGCTCATGTAGCTAACATACCATGGAGGCTTATACGCCCACCAGTTAGCATGGTGCTAACCGCTAGCTTGGTCAGAGATTTGTCCTAAGAAGCCCTGTCAGTCATGTTTTGTGATTTTTCAGCAGGTTTAGCGTAGCTTCGCTAGCGCCAGCAGTTACCTCAGACTTCGCTTGTGTCCCATAGTTAAAGGTGAGAACACGTTTCCCAGAGGTGCCGTAACACAAGCCTCCTAATGGCGTGTAGCGTCTGTAATTTTAGGCTGTTAGCGTTAGCGTCTAGGTCTGAACCCCTTTCATCTGGAGGCCGTCGTTAGCCTGGAACCTGCCTGAATCGGGAGCTAGCGGTTGTCTGTGCCTGTGGAGTTTGTGTGCGCTCCTCTCAGCTGTCTGAGGCCTGTTGGGTCTTGCGAGGGGGAGGCCAGGCTGGGGGAGCTGAATGCTAACGCGGTGTGCGAGTAGGAGGAGCCGTCTCTCTGAAGTGTGGGAGGTGGAGAAACTTGGAGCCCGAGGCGGTTTCTTGTCTGCTGATCTCACCGATGGTGTAACTCACCTCCACGTGCCTCGCCTCTTCAGCACCTGCGCTAAAAACATATGTGGCTGCTCCACCATTTTCAGTGACCTTTGACCCCAAACTTTTTCTCATTCACATGAAATATGTGTCCGTATTGTCAAACTGTCTGTGTGTGGGAGTGCGGGTGTGTTGGGTAGGGAGATAAAGGTGACCAGGATCAATAACTGGTGATAAATTTAGACTGATATGATCAATATTTATTGAGCTACACATACAGAAGTCTGTCTCTCAGTATGGCGTCGGGCCGCCGTGTTCGCTAACCCAACACGCCAGACGTCTCGGTATGGAGCTGTAGAGGTTCCTAATGGAGTCCTGTGATAATCCATCCCATGCAGCTTGAACATCCTCACACAGTTCCTGCAGATGGTGCGGTAGGGGTGGAGGGACACCAGGTCAGTGACTAATCAGGGCTGTTAGAGGTTACCTAAGGGAGTGAGGGAGACTAAGGACTAGGGGTTAGGCTCGAGTTAGCATGCTAATCTGATGGGCTGTAAAATGTCTTTACTAGTTAGCTTCATTAGCCTGCTAGCGCCGGTGCTAAAACTTAAGAAGACCTGGACACCTGGCTGCGTTTGGGGTTAAGGTGAGAAACGGCGGACCGCCCGAGGCTGTTTGGCGTCCGCTTATCTCGGTCGCAGGTGGTAATTCTCCTGCGCGTGCCTCGCTTCCTCGGCGCTAGCGGCGCTGAGGCGGTCGCCTGCGGTGAGTTCCTGCACGTTCTCCTGTGAGGAGGTTCTGGTGTGGAAACCGAGGCAGTGTTATGATAGCGGGTGCGATGCTGCAGATATGCGCCCTCACGCGCTGCGTGTGGAGGCTTGTATGTGTCCGCGGAGAGACGAGGGTTTGGCGGGTGGAAGTCACGTAGGCAGCTGAGGATTATCTCTGACCAGAACACGGATAGGCCTCAAGGAGAACCTGATATACCCCTGCTCACTCAGGGACCCAAACACGGTGAGGGTCTGAGCCGCCGGGCAGGGAATACGAGCGGACAGCAGACCAATTCCACAGATACCCTGGTTCTGGTTCTGGTTCTGAAATCTGTTGTCCTGGATGCACACACTATGTTTCTCAACACTGCTTCTGGTTGCTTGACTCCCTGGACTTGTATGAGTTGGGTCAGGTTAGATCAGATTTGACTGGATTGGGTAAAATCATACTGGGTCAAATTGAATTGGACCAGTTTGGATTGGGTTCTAGTTTGACTGTATTGGGTGGATTTAGGGGCAGGCTAGATTGGATTGGGTCAGATTGAGTTGGGAATGTTTGTGATTTGACTGGATTTGATCTGACTTAATGAGATCCTGTTGGGTTGGATTGGATTAGATTTGACTGGATTGGGGGGATTTAGGGACAGGCTGAATTGGATTAGATCAAATCCTGGCCCGTATCTGATTAAATAAGGTTGGGATGGGTTAGATTGGATTGGGTTTAATGAATTGGGCCATGTCCAATCAGGTTGACTGGCAGGGTTAGATTAGGTCAGATTGGCTCTGGCTGTGATAGACTGATTGACGATGATTTGGATTGGACTGGTTCAGATCGGATTGGGTAAAATAAAATTGGCTCAGTCTGGATTGGGTTACGTCAGATAGTTCCGATCCGAATGGGCTGGGTTGAGTCGGGATGGGTGGGCGGTATGGATGATGGTAAGTCTGTTTAGGCTGTAGGTTCCGGGTTGCCGTTCCGAGTATACTGGGTCGGGTTCTGCTCGGCACAGCGTGTTTATGTGTGTTCTGGTTTCTCCCGGCAGGTTTGGATCTGCAGGTGTGCTTCCCCCGGAACCTAACATGCTGTACCAGGAAGATGGAGGAGCGCTACCAGTTCACTGCACGGAGGGACATCCAGAACCTCCTGCAGACGTCCAGCTCCAGCCTCAAACTCCTCATCACTCGCAGCGTCGCCGGATTACAAGGTGAGGGCTGCGGTGAAGTCGGATCTTACTGGGTTCAGCTGCGTTGAAATGTACTGGATGGATTTGGATTAGACCAGACTGGGTCATAACTGAGTCAGATTAGGATGGGCAGATTAGATTGGGCTGTATTGGGTTGGTTTGGGACAAGTTAGATCAGACTGGGTCAGATTGGACTACATCAGCTCTGAATAGATTAGGTGTGGTCGGGAATGGCTGGGACAAGTTAGATCAGACTGGGTCAGATTGGACTACATCGGCTCTGAACAGATTAGGTGTGCTCGGGAATGGCTGGGGCAAGTTAGATCAGACTGGGTCAGATTGGACTACATCAGCTCTGAACAGATTAGGTGTGGTCGGGAATGGCTGGGGCAAGTTAGATCAGACTGGGTCAGATTAGGCAGGATGTGATCAGATTCGTAAAGGTCAGATGGGAACCAGACTGGATCATGTTTGATTGGATTGGGTTGGCTCAGTCTGGATTAGCTGGATTAGCTTTTGGTTAGACCGAGTGGGATCTGACTGTATGAGTCAGGTTGGGGTGGTCCAGATGAGACGGGATCAGGTCGGTTTGGGTCAGTTTGGGACGTGTTGGATCAGACTGGGTCAAATCCACTTGGGTAGGGTCTGGCTAGGTCAGGTTGGGTCGGGCACGTACACTGAAGCTGGGTTGGACTGGTAGGCTCTGGGACTGTTGGATCAGATTGGATGGGGTCACGTTGCGATGGTGTTGAGGTGGGGTGTACAGTATTGGGTAGAACTAGTCTGGAGATGGGGATGGCTCCATTGGAATTTGCTTGGAGGGTGACCAGGGTTGGGTTAGATTGGATTTGGTCAGATCAGACTGAGCCAAGGATGACCTTTCAGACCTCTGAAATTCCGATCACACCGTCCACACCGTTCTGTGTGTTTTATGGCGAGATGTGTTTTTCGAGAGATGTGTCTGAGCGCTCGGCAGCCCGATGCCTCGACTCGCTGGTGAGTCTGGGAGCTGCTCTGGGCTTCCTGTGGCCCGTTTGGGCTCCAGCTGTGCTGCTTTACGAGCTCTGTGCGGTATCCTGAACGTTCTAGCTGTGGTGCTGTGATCTGGAACTCCTTGATGTGTCACTGCGTTATTGTTGGCCTGCATGACTCAACCCTGAGTCGCTCCTGCTGCAGTCTGACTGTATTACAGGGCCGCTCCGAGGTCATGGGAGGTTTTGGAGTCCAGGCTGTCTTTATGAGGCACAGTCTGGGAGGGTTAATGGCCTTGATGAGATGCTTTTGTGCCCATAACATGCCCACGCACACCTTTGTGTGACCTCCCCTAGGAACGCTAACGCTAATGCTAACCTCCATTTGATCCCCCTGTCAAACACAAACCTGTAATCTCACCACAGAGTCACCGCCAGAGGCACTTCTGCCTTTTCTCTCTAAAGAGGCTCTCGGGTTTCACCCCACACCGAGGCAAACGCTGCAGCTACAGCAGGCTGATCTCTAAAACCGAAACTGTAGAATCATGTGTAAACATAGCGAGCAAACAAAGTAAACAAACAAACACGTTCACCTGGATACGCGAGTGGTGTTTATTTGATGGTTGGTAATGACTCCTTTAGAGGGTGGTGGTGAGTGGTGTTTATTTGATGGTTGGTAATGACTCCTTTAGAGGGCGGTGGTGAGTGGTGTTTATGTGATGGTTGGTAATGACTCCTTTAGAGGGCGGTGGTGAGTGGTGTTTATTTGATGGTTGGTAATGACTCCTTTTAGCAGGGGGTGTGGTTTGAGTGGAGTTTATTTGATGGTTGGTAATGACTCCTTTTAGAGGGCGGTGGTGAGTTGTGTTTATCCTGATGGGTGGTAATGACTCCTTTAGAGGGTGGTGGTGAGTGGTGTTTATTTGATGGTTGGGTAATGACTCCTTTAGAGGGCGGTGGTGGTGAGTGGTGTTTTATTTGATGGTTGGTAAGACTCCTTTAAGAGGGCGGTGTGGTGAGTGGAGGTTATATGATGGTGGGTAATGACTCCTTTAGAGGGCGGTGGTGAGTGGTGTTTTTCTGATGGTGGGTTAATGACTTCCTTTAGAGGATGTGGTGAATGGTGTTATATGATGGTGGGTAATGACTCCTTTAGAGGGCGGTGGTGAGTGTCGGTGTTTATTTGATGGGGGCGGTAATGACCCTCCTTTAGAGGGGCAAGTGGATGAGTGGTGTTTATTTGATGGTTGGTAATGACTCCTTCTAGAGGGCGGTGGTGGAGTGGTGTTTATTTTGATGGTTGGTAATGACTCCTTTAGAGGGCGGTGGTGAGTGGTGTTTATTTGATGGTTGGGTAATGACTCCTTTTAGAGGGCGGTGGTGCTGGTGGTTATAATCATGGTTGGTATAGGACTCCTTTAGGAGGGTGGGGTTGTGTGGTGTTTATTTGATGGTTGGTAATGACTCTTTAGAGGGTGGTGGTGAGGGTGTTTATATGATGGTTTGGTGTGACTCCTTTTAGAGGGATGGTGTGTGTGTTTTATGTTGATGGTTGGTAATGACTCCTTTAGAGAGCGGTGGTGGTGAGTGGTGTTTATCTGATGGTTGGTCTAATGACTCCTTTTAGAGGGCGGTGGTGAGTGTTTGATTTTGGATGATGGTCGGTAATGACTCCTTTAGAGGGTGGTGGTGAGTGGTGTTTATTTGATGGTTGGTATAGACTCCTTTAGAGGGCGGTGGTGAGTGATGTTTATTTGATGGTTGGTATAGACTCCTTTAGAGGGCGGTGGTGAGTGATGTTTATTTGATGGTTGGTATAGACTCCTTTAGAGGGCGGTGGTGAGTGATGTTTATTTGATGGTTGGTAATGACTCCTTTAGAGGGTGGTGGTGAGTGGTGTTTTTATGATGGTAGGTAATGACTCCTTTTAGAGGGGGAGGGTGGTTATGGTGTCTCATATTGAATGGGTGGTAATGACTCCTTTAGAGTGCAGGGGTGAATGGTGTTTATTTTGATGGTTCAGGTATTGACTCCTTTAGAGGGGCTGTGCGGTGAGTGGTGTGTTTATTTGATGGTTGGGTAATGACTCCTTTTTAGAGGGCGGTGGTGAGTGGTGTTTATTTGATGTTTGGTAATGACATCCCCACTTAGAGGGCGGCTGGTGAGTGGTGTTTTATTTGTGTGATGGTTGGTAATGAACTCCTTTAGAGGGGGGTGGTGGGTGGTGTTTATCTGGATGTTTGGTATGACTTCTGTAGAGTGTGTTTGGGTAGTGTGACTGGTGGATGTTGGTATGACTCCTTTCTGAGGGACGGTGTGTGAGTGTGTTTATATCATTGTTGGTAATGACATCTTTAAGAGGGCCGGTAGTGTGAGTGTTGTATCTATTGATGGTGGGTGATGACTCCTTTAGAGTGCGTGGTGAGTGGTGTTTTATTTGCTGTGCGGTATTACTCCTTTAGAGGGTTGTGGTGGTGAGTGGTGTTGGTTTGATGGTCGGTATTGACTCCTTTAGATGGGCGGAGGTGGGTGGTGTTTATTGATGGTTTGGTAGTGACGCCTTTAGGTGTGTGTGGTGGAGTGGTGTTTATTGGTATTGGTAATGACTCCTTTAAGGGTGGTGGTGAGTGGGTGTTTATTTGATTTGTGGTAAATGACGTCACTTTAGGAGGGTGGTGGTGAGAATGGTGGTCTCTATGGATTGTGTTCGATATTGACTCCTTTAGAGGTGTGGTCTGATGGTGTGTTATGTGTGATGGTGGTAATGACTCCTTTAGAGGGCGGTAGGGAGTGTTGTTTATGTGATGGTGGTGGTATTGACGTCCTTTAGAGGATGGTGGTGAGTGGTGTTTTATTTGATGGTTGTACATGACTCCTTTAGAGGGGCGGTGGTGAGTGGTGTTTTTATATTTGATGGGTTGGTAATGACGTCCTTTAGATGGCTGGGGGGGTGGGTGGTGTGTTTATTTGATGGGTTGGTAATGCTCCTTTAGAGGGCTGGTGGTGAGTGGTGTTTTTTATAATGCTGGTTCATGGTAATGAACTCCTTTAGAGGATGGGTGGTGAATGTGTTTATTTGGATGGATGGGTAACTCCTCCTTTAGAGGGGCGGTGGTGAGTAGGTGTTTATATTGATGGTTGGTAATGACTCCTTTAGAGGGCGGTGGTGAGTGGTGTTTTTTATTTGATGGTTGGTAATGACTCCTTTAGAGGGCGGTGGGGAGTGGTGTTTTTTTGCATGTGTTGTATGACTCCTTTAGAGGTGGCGGTGGTGAGTGGGTGTTTATTTGATGGGTGGGTAATGACTCCTTTAGAGGGCGGTGGTGAGTGGTTGTTTATTTGATGTGGTTGGTAATGACTCCTTTAGAGGGTGGTTGGTGATATCTGATGGTTGGTAATGACTTCCTATTAGGGTGGGTGGTGAAGGTGGTGTGTATTTGGATGGTAATGACTCTTTTAGAGGGCGTGTGGTGAGTGGTGTTTATATTGATGGTTTGCAGTAATGACTCCTTTAGAGGGAGCGGTGGGTGAGTGGGTGTGTTTATTTGATGGTTGGTAAATGACTCCTTTGATGGTGAGTGGTGATATGGTGGTTTCATTTGATGGTGGGTTAATGACTCCTTTAGAGGGCAGGTGGTGTGAGTGGTGTTGATAATTTGATGGTGTGTAATGACCTCCTTTAGAGGGCGGTGGGTGAGTGGTGTTTATTTGATGGTTGTGTAATGACTCCTTTAGAGGGGTCGGTGGTGATGAGTGGTGTTTATTTGATGGTTTGGTAATGACTCCTTTCTAGAGGGTGGTGGTGAGTGGTGTGTTTATTTGATGGTTGGTAATGACTCCTTTTAGAGGGGTCGTTGGGTGAGTGGTGTTTATTTGATGGGATGGGTAATGACTCCTTTAGAGGGCGGTGGTGAGTGGGTGTTTTAATTTGATGGTGGGTAATGACTTCCCTTTAGAGGGCGGTGGTGAGTGGTGTTTTTTATTTGATGGTTTGTGTAATGACTCCTTTTAGAGGGCGGTGGTGAGTGGTGTTTTATAATGATGGTTGGGTATATGACTCCTTTAGAGGGCGGTGGTGACGTGGTGTTTATTTGATGGTGGGTAATGACTCCTTTTAGGAGGGCGGTGTGTTGGTGTTTATTGTGTGGAGTTGGTAAATGACTCATTTAGAGTGTGTCGGTGGTGAGTGGTGTTTATTTGATGGTTGGTAATGACTCTCCTTTAGAGGGTGACTGGTGGGTGAGTGGTGTTTATGGTGATGGTGGATAATGAACTAGGTGTTTAGAGGGCGGTGGTAGGGGAGTGATGTTTATTTGATGGTGGGTAATGACTCCTTTAGAGGGTGGTATGGTGGAGTGGTGTTAATTTGAATGGTTGGTAAATGACCTCATTTAAGGACTCTAGGGTGGTGGTGAGTGGGTGTTTATTGTGATGGTTGGGTAATGGATTCCTTTAAGGGTGGGTGGTAAGTGGTGTTTCTTTATATGATGGTTGGTAAATGACTACTTTAGAGGGTGGTGGTGAGTGGTGTATTTAGTTTGATGGTGGGTATTGACTCATTGGAAGAGGGTGGTGGTGGAGCCGTGTTTTATGTGGATGGTTGAGTGTTAATGACCTCCAGGGGTGGTAGTGGTTGAGTGGTGTTTATATGATGGTTGGTAATGACTCCTTTAGAGGGTGGTAGTGAGTGGTGTTTATTTGATGGTTGGTAATGACTCCTTTAGAGGGAGGTGGTGAGTGGTGTTTATTTGATGGTTGGTAATGACTCCTTTAGAGGGTGGTGGTAAGTGGTGTTTATTTGATGGTTGGTAATGACTCCTTTAGAGGGTGGTGGTGAGTGGTGTTTATTTGATGGTTGGTATTGACTCCTTTGGAGGGCGGTGACCGTATGAACTACACTGATGTTTTATATAAAGGGTGTAGTTAAGGTTCTCCAGCCCTGAGAACCTTCGTATGCTCCCTGTTCTTTATTGTTCTCCACCTTACCCTCGTAGCCCCCGTGTAACCTAACGAAGCGACCCCCAGACCGATCTCAGACCTGTCCTACCGGACTGACGGTGTTATGAATGCCTGTAAGACCTTCAGTGTGCGGCTGTTTGGTGAATGACTGGCTGTGTGCAGACTCCACGCTCACTCAGACGTGAGCTCATCCACCCTCAGAGCGCTCGCCACAATGAACACTTTGAACTCAGGTGTTCAAACACCGCTGTTTACTCGGCGGGCTCAGCCTGTGGCTCACATCCCGTCACACTTTCTCACAGCCACTTCGCTTATACGGGCTCAGATCGTTAACCCTCCACGCCCGGGTGGACCCGAACCTCTTAATGTCCCAGCTATGTTCGGAAGGGAGCTCTAGTCTTAGGGGGACGTGGTATTTGGAACTCCCTGGTTGGGTTGTCTCGTAGTCTGTACCTGGATGGTGTTAGACCTGTGGGTGTTTAGACGTACAGCGTATGTTTTGTTAGCGTAGCATCAAGCTAGCGTGTTAGCCCTGGCTTGTGAACGTAAGTGTGGAACTCCTAGTGGCCGTGTGTAGCACTGTTGTATGGTGGAACTCTACACTGACCCTAAATCCCCAGGCCTGCTAGCCTGTTAGCGTGTCAGCTGTGTCAGAGAGGTCAGGGTGTAGGTCAGAGTAAGGCCAGTACCGCTCCGGTACGGAGTTCTCTGTTCAGGTTTACAGGCTGGGTGGAGGCTGATGGTGCTGAGCATGGTTAGCCTGCTGTAGTGAGAGGTCAGGGTGTAGGTCAGAGTAAGGCCAGTACCGCTCCGGTACGGAGTTCTCTGTTCAGGTTTACAGGCTGGGTGGAGGCTGATGGTGCTGGGCAGGGTTAGCCTGCTGTAGTGAGAGGTCAGGGTGTAGTCCAGTTTCAGAGTAAGGCCAGTACCGCTCCGGTACAGGCTGGGTTTACAGGCTGGGTGGAGGCTGATGGTGCTGGGCATGGTTAGCCTGCTGTAGTGAGAGGTCAGGGTGTAGGTCAGAGTAAGGCCAGTATCCTGGGTGGAGGCTGATGGTGCTGAGCATGGTCAGCCTGCTGTAGTGAGAGGTCAGGGTGTAGGTCAGAGTAAGGCCAGTACCGCTCCGGTACGGAGTTCTCTGTTCAGGTTTACTGGGTGGAGGCTGATGGTGCTGAGCATGGTTAGCCTGCTGTAGTGAGAGGTCAGGGTGTAGTCCAGTTTCAGAGTAAGGCCAGTACCGCTCCGGTACGGAGTTCTCTGTTCAGGTTTACAGACTGGGTGGAGGCTGATGGTGCTGAGCATGGTTAGCCTGCTGTAGTGAGAGGTCAGGGTGTAGTCCAGTTTCAGAGTAAGGCCAGTACCGCTCCGGTACGGAGTTCTCTGTTCAGGTTTACTGGGTGGAGGCTGATGGTGCTGAGCATGGTTAGCCTGCTGTAGTGAGAGGTCAGGGTGTAGTCCAGTTTCAGAGTAAGGCCAGTACCGCTCCGGTACGGAGTTCTCTGTTCAGGTTTACAGACTGGGTGGAGGCTGATGGTGCTGGACGTGTCCTTCAGGATTCTCCTCTTTCTAGTCCTGCTGAAAGGAGTCATGTGACGTCTGGATCGGCGCTCAGCGGAGCGGGGAAATTCTTTCTGGGTCTGTTCTGGTGGTCCGCTTCCAGGGTCTGATCACGAGACCCCCCTGTGGGATCAGACTGGGTTTAAAGCGGCAGGCTTCATTTTAATCCAGGGCTGCACTGCTGAGGAGTCTCTCTCTCTCTCTCTCTCTCTCTCTCTCTCTCTCAACCCGGCTCCCCTCCTCTCTTCTCCCCCCTCTCCTGCCTCTCTCTCCCTCTCTCTCGATCTCCCTTCCCATCATCTCTCTCTCTCTCTCCTCTCTCTCCTCCCTTCTCCCCGCTCTCTCGTCCTCCTCCTCTCTCTCTCTCTTTCTCTCTCCTCCTCTTCAGTCTCTCTCTCTCAAAAATGTCTCCTCTCTCTCTCTGTCTCTCTCTCTCTCTCTCTCTCTCTCCTACTTCCCTTCGTCTCTCTCGTCTCCTCGTCTCTCTCTCCTCTCTCTCTCTCTCTCTCTCTCTCTCTCTCCCTCTTCCCTCCTCCTCATCCTCTCTCTCCTCTCTCCTTTCTCTCCCCTCCACACCCTCCTCTTCCATCTCTCATCTCTCTCCCCTCCTCTCCTCTCTCTCAGCCTGTCTCTCTCCTCTCTCTCGTCCCTCCATCTCTCTCTCTCTTCTCCTCTCTCTCTCCTCTCTCATCTCTCAAGAAGCCTGTCTCTCTCTCTCTCTCTCCTTCTCTCCGCTCTCCCTCTCCTCTCTCTCGCTCTCCTCTCTCGTCCTCTCTCTCTCTCTCTCTCTCTCTCTCTCATCCTCTCCACCAGGACTGCCAAGGTTGTCGTGCCAGACTTTCATGGAGTGACTCAGAATTGCACGGGTCATCTTCTCAGTGACGAGTCCACTCTTATAGTTTGGTGAAGAGGATCCAAAGAATCCGTGTGTGGAGGCTCGCACTCTCTCCTCTCTCTCCATCGCGCTCTCTCTTCCCCCTCTCTTTCCTCTCTCGCTCTCACTCTCTCAGCCCCCTGTGTCTCTCTCTCTCGCTCTCTCGTACTCTCTACTTCCTCTCTCTCTCCCTCTCTCTCTCTCCCTCTCTCTCTCCATCCTTGCCAGGCCCTTTCACCTCCGTCTCTCTCCTCTCTCTTCTCCTCTCTCTCTCTCTGCTCTCTCTCAACAGACTCTCTCTCCCCAGCTCTGTTCCTCTCTCTCCAGCCTGTCTCCCTCTCTCTCTCTCTCTGTCTCTCTCTCTCTCTCTCTTCCAGCCTGTCTCTCTCTGTCTCTCTCTCTCTCCCTCTCGTCTCTCTCTAAGCCTGTCTTCAGCCTGTCCTCTCTCTGTTCTCTCTATCGTCGTCTCTCTCTCTCTCTCTCTCTCTCTCTCTCAGCTCTTTCTATCTCTGTCTCATCGTCTCTCTCTCTGTCTCTCTCTCTCTCTCGTCTCTCTCTCTCTCTCCTCTCTCTCTCCTCTCTCCCTCTCTCGTCTCTCTCTCTTCTCACTCTCTCTCCCCCCATCCCTCTCCTCTCTCATCCCTCTCTCTCTCTCTTCTCTCGTCTCTCTCTCTCTCTCTCTCTCTCAGCCTGTCTCTCTCTCTCTCTCTCTCTCTCTCGTCTCTCTCTCGTCGTTCTCTCTCTCTCTCTCTCTCTCTCGAGCCTGTCTCTCTCGTCTCTCCTCTTCTCCTCATCTCTCTCTCTCTCTAGTCTCTCTCTCTCTCTCTCTCTCCTCTCTCTCTCTCAGCCTGTCCTCGCTCTCTCTCTCTCTCTCGTCTCTCTCTCTCTCTACGCCTCTCTCTCTCTCTCTCTCTCTTTTCTTCCTCGTGCTTGCATCA
>JAMWET010007315.1:420000-576745 GCA_024036415.1 Prochilodus magdalenae | reverse complement strand
TGGCAAAACGGCTCAGCTATGTCAAAAAAACCCAGAAAAATGCTCAGAAATGTCACAATATGAAGGGAAAATGCATTATGATTTGCTTTATGATGGATTTATACATTTAGTACAGAATGTAATTTAGTATGTTACTTTGGCATTATAAAAGATACAAAGGCTTTTCTGTATGTGGCTTTTAAACACAAAACTGTCTGTGAAGTTATAAAGCCCATGCCAGACGGAGAAACTATCTCCTTCAGGGACCACTTTACTTCTTGTTGGAATGCCTAGTTAGAATTCTAGCCCTTTTCTCTGTTACAAGATGATGTCATCTAATAGCCTAGTCCTTCTTGCCTGCCTACCAGCAAACCTACAACATACAGAGAGCTAAACAAGTTAAAACGTACCTCTCTGAAACGTCCTACTCTAGTGTAGCTCGCTAAAGGTTGATCAGTTTGACCACTACTATACCTGATTTCTAAGCTCGGACTGTGGCTCAAACTCATGTGGCAGAATCGATGCGTTTGTAAGAACTGCAGCAGTGTGAGAGTGGAACTTGTAGCAGGTTGCTTATGTTTTTTTTGTTTTTTTTTGAAGCACATAAATCTATGCTAATAGACACCAAGACACCACCACATTTGTCACTTAGCCTTACTGTAGCATTAAAGCTAGCTGTGCTTTAGTGGAGCTTTTAGCAGTAGTGCATGTGTGTATGCATGTTAGGGAACTGCACAGCGAACAGGAGAGAAATGTGGGCTCTCTGAACGTATCAGCGGACATAAAGCGGCCTTGTTCATCTGAATGGCTCTTTAGAAATCATTAGTCTCCTCGGACGGCGCTTTCCCCGCACAGCCCTCATTTCATTTGGCTCTCCTGCGCCACTGCTGAGTTATGTTAGAAAAGCCTCTTTCTGAACGGCTCTGCCGAGTCTTGTTAGCAGTGACCTCATCGTCCACGACGTTATCCTTTATGTTATGTGCGTTTGTTGAAGACTTTGTGTGCATGTATTACTTTTAACAGTGGATAAAAACTAGGACCATAGAATTTATAGAAGCACAGAAATCACCTCCTCTTTGCAGTGAATAAATGCCACATCCTTTACATTTGGTATTGTTGTCACAATTCCCAGATTAAGCATAGTGTCACAGCAACATCCAAGCAATGCTATGGGAAAATTAAATCCAATAAACACCAAAATATCACATTGCTACCTCCTACCTCAGCACAGAATAAATGCCAGAGCAGTGTCAGCCTGTTAGCCTGACACTGGCACTTGAGTGCAGTATCCGTATCAGCAGTGGGGCATAATGATTCACCTGCACTACCTGTGTTGTGCCTCTATCCTGATGTCTGCTTACATGTACACACCACAAGCTTATGTACATATCGTTTGGTTCTGTTTTAATTTTTTTGCATGTTAAATATATTTTGCATTTACCTAAATTGTTGAACATGGTTAATTTTAATATTTATACAAATTGTAAATAATAGTAATATACAGTAAATATATTACATAATAGTATACATTATGTATTCATATACATTACGCATCTATCAACAAGTGAATGCCACAGTCAAGCTGAGTATATTTCTTTTGAGAACTGTTTTAGTAAAATAAAATATTTTAAAATATAATTGTATAAATATCAGGACATGTACATTAGTTAGGTTAAATTTAGCATGGGTGTCGGTATATTGCATCAGCCTAAAAAGTGCTATTGATGAATGTCTTCCTTTAAGACTCAAATATGATCTCTGCTGAAACTGCATTGTTTGGTACTGTACTTTTTTGTGTTTTAATCAAGTCCTGTGAAGTCCTGTAAATAAATCCTGTTATATATGCCGGTTGTAACCACAGTTTTTAAATGATGTAAACATTCTCAAAGGATTGTTCCAAACTGCAATTCATAACTAAAAGACAATAAAATAATTTGGCTTGAATGACTGACTTTTCTGTGGTGCCGCGGACCTAGTCCTGATACTGTAATCATTTTATTAGGCTTAATCAAGAAAGTGAAAAGTTTCATGTCTGCTACACAGAACATGCATTTTAATGCACAATAACTGTTATTGTTACTGAATTCATTGGAAAACATATGTCTGCTTAAAAGGCTTTTGAAAAAGTTAGCATGTTACTAAACATGGCAGAAAATGGCATATTTTACTTCACAACTAACAATACAGGTCATGTGACTGGTGGAGGGAGGGGAAGTGACTTTTTTTTCCCATTGAATTGTTGTTTTTTATAGAGTTATTCAGTTATTTTTTTAATAAACTTGTTCAGAATTCTCTTTTTATTTCTGGCTTCTTTTTTTGGCAAGCTTATTTCAAACAGAAATTCTGTTCACTGTTATAGCATAGAATCTTTCATACCCATGTACAGACTGATAAGATGTCACTGGTGTTTAATTTTTCTCATATAGACTGTGCGTGCGTGCGTGCGTGCGTGCGTGTGTATGTGTGTGTTTATATCAAGGCCTCGACTGGAGCTAGCAAGAGTGCAGCTGAGGTACCCGACACATGTGTATATCAATCTAGCAGAGAGAGAGAGAGAAAGAGAGAGAGAGAGTATGTGCTGTAATGGCAGTGGCCCTGCAGTCTAAATGGAGTGTGTTGTGGAGACCCCCTCTGGAGACCTCCTCCCCCTCTGGAGAGGAGGAATTCTTACTGGAGAGGATGGGGGTATGATGGCAAGCAGAAAAATAGAGGTGAAACGGAAAGAGAGACATGAAGAAAGAGAGGGAATAGAGTGGGCGAGCGTGTGTGCGGTTTGGAGTGATCCGCGATGTGCCAGCAGCTTTTATATTCCGCCTGCCGTCCTACAGTTTAGAGTGGTGCGAGCCAGCCTTGTTTCGACCGGGGGGGTGGGGTTGGGGAGGGAGATGGAGGGAGGAGAGAAGGAGAGGTAGAGAGGGCCGAAGCGAGGTCCCGTCTGGCTCCTCCCTTGTTGCCATGGTAGCAGGTTGTGCTGGCATGTGCCTTGGTTGGCAGTGCCCATACCTCTGGCATCAGGGTACCTGGGGGATCGATGGTGTGTGCGTGTGATTGAATGAGGCGAGGGAGGAAGCGGGAGTGTGTTACTGCTGCTATCCATTTTCACTGAGATTGGAACCTTTCATGGATGAAATAGTGCAGTTAATGCACCTTTGTGTTTGTGTGCATGCGGCGTGTAACATCAGCTCACAACTACTATCAGTGTAGTGTCAGTAAGGGGCCATTCTCCTCCCTGTCCAGACGGCACTCTCACCACTGGACAGATGGCCATCCCGCCCCACACACCCTGCAAAACCTCCCAAATGCTCCCACCTTCACCCCCACTTCCCTGGGACCCACGGAGTGAGGAGAGAGAAACTAGAGCACCTCAGCACTCCCTCACTCAAAAACACCTCTCCACCCACACCCCCCCACCCCTTACCCAGCCACCCGCAGCCCAAGCTGGGCTTCAGCCCAGAGCGAGTCCCAGGCTGTCCTCTGGCCTACAGCCCTGAGCTCCAGGCCCCATTAGCCATTAGCGGTGCTAGCGTAGCTGGGCCTGGCCAAATTAGAGCCGCTGATCAGAGTGTGGCGAGCAGAGGAATGGCCACCTCCTGCTTCCCTCTGATTGCACAAGTCCAGGATGATTAGACAGGATGTTAAGCCCGGGGGAGCTGCTGAGCTGCCCCCCTCCCTCCCTCCGCTCCTCTTTTCTCCTCTACCCTCACGTTCCCTTCTTTCCTTGCTCTGTTTCTTTCTACCTCTTTCAGGCTCCTTTATTCAGTTTGTATCCGGTCATATTTTAGCTCCTCTCTTTTCTTCATCTCCTCTCTTTTTATCTTTATCAAGCCACTTCCTTTTGACTTCTCGTTTCCCTTTTTTTAAAATCCGTTTTCCTTTCTGCCCATTCTTTACATTTTCATTTTCTTTCTCTTTGTGTCCCTCTTCCTCTTTCTTCCTCTAAGTCTATTCCTTCTTCATCTTTCTGGACTTTTATGCAGTCTGTGCACACTGTGCTCATACCTTTATTTTGACCAATCTTCTCTCTTTTCCCACACTTTCATAAATCCACCCATTCTCTACATCCCTCTTTATCTTTTTGTCTTTCACTTCTCTCTTTCTCTCTCTCTCTCTCTCTCTCTCTCTCTCTCTCTCTCTCTCTCTCTCTTTCTCTCTCTCTCTCTCTCTCTCTCTCTCTCTCTCTCTCTCTCTCTCTCTCTCTCTCTCTTTCTTTCTCTCTCTCTCTTTCTCTCTCTCTCTCTCTCTCTCTCTCTCTCTCTCTCTCTCTCTCTCACTCCCTCTCTCTTTGCGGTCTCCTGTGCAGTCCTTTCAGAGTGTAGCGTTTAATGTGATAATAAGGTGTGAAAATGGAGCCACAATGGCGGAAGGAGGATTGCGCTGGCGGATTTCAGCACCACGAGTGAGTGTGTGGTGCATTGGCCTGGCTAGTGCCTCAGAGCTCAGTGGCTTCTGGCTGACAGACTCACACGGACTCCACGCACACGGTGTAGACCATAGTGGACCTGCTTTTCTGTTTACATACATTGGTTTTGCCTCTATTAGGATCCAAGTGTAACTTTTTTTTTTCGTAACTTTGCCTGTTTTCTATATTCTGTACTGTTTCTACACCACTGTACCTCTGTTTCCTTACATTTCTTCTTGAATGACTGATGGCCTATGCTTGTTGAATGTATTGTCTGCATATGCTCATGCTGATCATGCTGTGTGTGTGTGTGTGTGGTTGTATAGATGCGGCCGTGCCAGAGCGTGACACTGAGGGGAAGGACAGGGCTGGTGGTGAGGATGGCGAACACAGTGTGACCAGTCATGATGAGCGAGCGGGCGACGAGGATTTGGACGATGAGTCCATCTTCACCTGCGACAACTGCCAACAGGACTTTGAATGCCTGGCTGACCTGACGGAACACCGCACTAACCACTGCCCTGCAGGTATGCTGCTTCACTGTTGGTGTGTGTGCCCTTCATGTCCCTGGTGCCTTAACCTTATGACTTTCTCACTGTACAACAGATCCTTTTATCACAAAGAAATGTATTTGTAAGCATTTGGTTCCATAGTTTTGTATGAGGCAGCTTTTAGAGGCACTGGAGACAGTTCTGAGCTGGTAGGTTTCCTTAGAATGGTGCTTTTTACATCAGACCATTTAATTATGCAGACAATTAGAAAAATCACTGGAATTTCCCTTTAAAACAAAAAATGCCACTGGTTTTGTTTCTTTTCTGTCACTCAGTCTCTTTGTCAGTTTATGTAGGTATGAGCTAAGCTTGGTTGTAACGCTGTTCAGAGGGAGTATACTTTGTCCCGCTGACAGTACAATATATCAACTGCGGTGGGCTGCAGTGAGAATTGCTCTTAGGCCATTAAAGTCAGTGAATGTAGCTGATGTGCATGTGTTCAACCCTGTGTTTCAGTCTGACTGTGTCCTATTCCAGCCTGACTCTTATCTATCCTCACCATTTGTGTCAACATGTCAGCATAGAGTTCGCAGTGGCTTCTCCACCAGAGCACTGCGTGTGTGCGTGTGTATGTGTGTGCGGAGGGCCTGCTCTGGAGTCAGTGGTGTCCCACAGGAGAGTGGTGTTTTAAAGCTAACACGCTGTACACGCACACAATGCCCGTTATTACAATCGCGGTAATTAATGAAACGCTGAAAGCGGCCCTGCAGGGGCATCTGCTTCCTCGCAGATTAATCAAGGGCCTCTCCTTAACGAGCAGAAACGGCGCGTGGTGGGGGAGAGAGAGGGAGAAACAAAGGAAAAAAAAGTGAGAGAGAGAGTGGGGGAAGCAGCTTGATGGCCCTACAGCCCTTTTAGTATGTGTAAGGGCATGTAAGAGAGCAAAAAAAGCAGAACATATTTTTTCTTTCCTTTGCATGAAATATTCAATCAGGCTTTGATTGAAGAGGCATTTAGCCATGAACATGATGTGAAAGCAGTCGTGGGGAGCGATAGTGGCAGCCCTCACGAAAGTCTGCGAATAACAGGGACTTGTTTCTGGGGGGACACAATATGGCGTGACACACAGAGAGGCTCTCTGCTTCCTCGCTCTCGCTTCCTTTCCCCACTTTTGGCTGTTCTGGGCGGCAGTAGTAAATGAAATCAAGGCCTGGGGATTATAGATGAAGATTGCTGCTTTGCGTGCTCCCTAGCCGTCAGACAGCTACGTGTTGCTTAGCGGAGGGGAAAAAAGAAAGAGAGAAATGAAATGAATTGATAAAACACAGCGTCCCGGGGGACAGAGTGCTGGAGATTGCGGAATAATCCAGGGCTGCGGCTGGGGGATCGCATCTCTGCCTGTTCTGTCCTCCCTCCCAAACACTCGCATGCACGCACGCACACACAAAAGATTCAGGCTTTATTATTATTATTGAAAAGAACGGTAAATTAAAAAACACTCACTGGCGAATCCTTTTAAGTTCTCTTCATACCACTGGGATACAGTCTAGTGGGGGGGAAGAGCTGCATGCTGATCTGCGACTGCATCAGATAGGACACAAACACACGCCATTTTGTGTGTGTGTCTGTATGTCTGTGTGTGTGTGAGAATGCCATGTTGTGCAAATGCTTGGCTCCCTTGGCATAGTGCAGGGCCTGGCCAATAACATTATACCAACAGAAGGCTTATAAACTCCACTCTATCAATTTAGCATTATTATTGTGAGCACATGGCACTCAGTTTGGTAATATGGTCCAAAGCAAACTCTGCCTTGTCACAAAATGAAATAAAACTCTCCTCCTCTAACAATATTACACACACTATAGGGTTATAGTGAAATCCCATTATGTGGGGTCGCATGTGTTTGGTGTGTGAGAGCATCATGCCCACCACTGGTTTTCAGGACAAGGTTTTGTTAACCCCTGCCCTAACTTCCCCTCATTCTTCCACTTCTCCTTTGTCCCTCATGCCATGTCTTTTCCGTTTTTCTTTTCATCCAAAATCGCTCCTGTCACTTCAGAACGTCTGTACGTGATGGTGTTTTTATAACCATTTGCCCTCTCTCTGCAAGAGAAGAACTCCCTCTTAACTCCCTGCTAAACTCCCTCTTAGCATTCATTTTCCTACCCTCCCCCCATTGCATATATGTGTGTGCAAATGTACATGGTACTGTACAAAAATTAGATATACAGTAATCCGCCTGCATATCTAAGAAGAAAAACAAATGAAATGAAGGTTTTTTTTTTAACTGCTACAAAAATCTTATAGATATAGAAAAATTGGGACTCATGCCAATCATGGAAGACCTAGTAGACCACCAAAACTGTCCTTACCTTAAATATAAAGTAGTTTTATCTTAGAGACTTAAACTCCACAGGTGTTTCTGTCTGTTTTGCAATTGCGAGAAGCTATCTCAGTGCTACAGTGTAAGTCTGAAAGGATGTGTAGCTGACAAGGAGTCTTTACTGAGAAAAGGAGATCAAAAATAAATCAAAAAGGCTGCTTTGTTCTCTGAATAATGGACTGTCCACCCCTGAACCTGGAATATTGCTGTTTTAGATTGTTTGGATCATGTGAAGCAGTACCAGCTTCAAAAACTGAACTGTGGAAAATGATGGGTGGCATCTGGCGTGTTTACATTGAGTGTTGAATAGGTGTGTGTCTGTGTGCTGGATAGTGTTGTCTGATGAGTCTCTGTTTTTGTGTTTATATCTGTTGGCATCTGGTGTCTCCTTGAGTTCTTGTGTGTATGTGGGTGCATAGTTGGATCCCCCCATTCTCATATGTATGTCCAGTCTCCTGTGTGTATTGTGTGCATGCTTGTATATTTGTCTAGGTGTCTAGAGGGGTTTTTGAGTGTAGGTTTGTGTAAGATGCTTGTGTGGGTGGGTGTGATCCTGTGTGGTTGGGTGTGATACTGTGCGTGTGTGTATGTGTGTGCGGGCTGAGTCTGGGGGGAGTCTCTACAGGAGGAGGAATCTGGAGCACTGGCTCCCTGAGGAGCGCTTGGAAAAAAACCTCAGATCAAATGGAGAACATTCACTGCTCCGCTCCGCTCCAATGCCCTGCGACCGGCCAAGGTTGGGCTATGGCTGTTAACAGCTCCTCTTTCTCTCTCTTCCTACCAGTCCTCTCTCTCTCTTTCTCTTTCTCCCTCACTCTATCTCCCCTGTGGCCATATGCAGCTGACCCCCTCACCAAACATCCCCAGCCCCCTTCTTGCCTGCTGGCCAGGGCTCTAGATCAGGCCCTGCTGACCCCCTGAGTGTGTAGAAGAGGAGACCCAAGGTTAAATCTTCACAGCAGAGCCTGAAGGCCTGCTGTACAGCACCCACTGCCGAAGCCCAGGGGTTTGAAGTCTTTTATCAAGTGGCCCATATTTTTATACGCTTCTGTAGTGTGGGCTCCCAAATGACGCAGCCATCTATGGTCTCACCTTATAGTCAGAAGGTCAGTAGTTTTAAACCCAATGATGCAGCAGTAGGAGCTAAAAAAGAGAATTGGGCATTTAATGTTCTTGTCCATGAGCAACAGCTCAAAAAGATGTGGCTAGCTTTTTGTGACTTGGAGAAAATACCAACCCTAACATTAGTAGCTATCTAGCTGTTTCTATTTGTAGAGTTAGCATGACCAGCAGCCACTCATCTTGGCTGGTAAGTTTTAGCCCTACCTGTCATTGCTCTAAGCTCTACCTGGTTGTCTTTGCTATTAATAAAAGCCCTTAATTATAACATTAATGTTATTGCATGCACACTGTTATTTGTAATCAAAGTTGAGAAAATATATCTCACATGTGCTTTGCAAAAACATAGTGTGGCCCACAAAGTTACATGCATTCAGTAAGCTGTTATTCGTAAGGTTGTATTCTGCTCCTGTATGCTGTTTATTGTATAGTTTTATATTGTATGGTATTTTATAACTGTTATTTTGGTGGAAATGTGTACAGGGAATGCTTCTTAAGCCAAGGGTGCTGTAATTTGTGCAGCATAAATTGGCATGACCGATTACATAATGCAAAATTATTTACCTTTTGTTATTCACTTATATATGCTCATCGTCAGAAGAATAGATGCACCCAGAAGGAAATGTAGGATTGTAATGCTATTGGGAAGGTAGATAAAGGTCAGCAGGAACAATAAATGATGATCAATTTAGAATCAGAAGTGGTGTATATACTTCTCCGCTTTCACCCCTTCATTGCTTGCTAGCAGCTCAAGGCATAGTCACATTTTGTACTCAGAGACGAGTGTCCTAGTAAATGTATTAACTCTGTGAAAATGTTTGATTATATTACTGAAATAGATCAGTTTCCATGAAAGTGTCTTTCTTTCCTCTTTGACCCCGAAGACCCACCTGAGGGTCGTGACCCTGTATTTTAAAACCAGTAGTGTAGCCGAAGTTGGTGCATTGTCTAGAGGTTATAAATAGCAGCTTGACCCCCTTTATTACTTACCTAAATTCATATAGCAGGGCAGCGCATAATCAGGGGGCAGACATGTGGCACAGTTTGTGTGTGTGTCTGTGCGTGTCTTGCTCAGGCTGTTATACACACAAACACACACACACACACACACACACACATACACTCTGTCTACATGCAGAAGTGACCACTACAAGTCCTGTGCAGCAGCTGAGCTCTGCTTGCCTGTCCGTCATTGGCTGTAGATTCATCAGATGATGGCTTCTGAATTTCGTATCTTTGTGTGTGTGTGTGTGTGTGTGTGTGTGTGTGTGTGTGTGTGTGTGTGTGTGTGTGTGTGTGTGTGTGTGTGTGTGAAAGAGAGAGAGAGTGTGCTCTTGTCTCCATGTGAAATAAAGGTCACAACTGGTGAGAGTCTGAGGGAGTGAGAAAGAGAGAGATGAGCTCAGAGAACAAGAATAAGAGAGAGCGAGATAGTAAGAGACTGGTAGAGAGAGAGAGAAAGAGAGAGAGAGAGAGGCACCCATGTGGGTAAACGAGAGAGCTGTCAGTCATGTGGGGGGGCGGGCTCTCCGCTTGTCAGATACAAATAGGAGGCGAGTGCTAATTAACCCGCCTTCACAAGACTGAAGGGAACAGTGAAATCTCTAGAGAGAAAGAAAGAGAGAGAATGGGGGGGCTCAGTCAGCAGGAATAGCTCTACTGCACTCACTCACTCTCCCACCTCTCGCAGAGAGAGAGAGAGAGAAAGAGAGAGGGGGAAAAGGTACCTTGCTGTGTGCTGGGTTGTCATTCAGTACTTCACTTCATATCAAACGCACACCTTGGTTAAGCAAGTGCACATCCTGTTAGGCTGATGGTAACACAGTATTTTGTTGTCATCTGTGTTGTTTCCAGCTTATCCTTACAATACACACACACACACACTTGTTTTTATGTAATGTAAGGATGGAGTGTTATGTCGCTTATGTATTATACCTGTATGTGGATGCACAGTGTCACTGTATATGTATAGTGCAAAAGAGATATATGGCATAAGATAAATATTATGGAGATCGTGCTAGAAGTTATAAACTTTTTTTTTTTTTTTGCAACGTCTCAGTGAAAAGCTATATTTTCATTATTTTATTAACAGGTGTTAATAAAGTGCTTTAAACACTTTTTTGTAAATGCACCAAATTCATGTTCTGTTTGCAACAGAAACATATGCAGCCGCTAACAACTGTGCAGTCATCTGAACTAATGAGGCAATTATGTAATGTTTGTAACAAGCCTAATATATAATCTGTATCCTCTAGACCAAAACTGTAACTGTTTAAACCTGAAACTTAAAACACTAAAAATCACATTACAGAAACTCTTGTAGGCCGTGGTATTGTAGGTTATCCCTGTTTTTCTCTGTTTGGAAGGATGTGTGTGTGTGAGTGAGAGAGAGTGGACACACTCCAGTCCAGACACACACTCTACCTAGATCGACCACGCTAATATCTGCCCTTCTAACAACCCACAACCCCCTGAAGAGTTCCCGCCTGTCGTCAGGGTGGCAGCTGAATCCAGAGAGGCCAAGACTCTTATTAAAGCCACAGATCACTTTCCCCCCACCATATATCCACAGAGAAGAGAGAGAGAGCGAGAGAGCATGCTCTGCAACATGATCTAGCTTCATAGACAAAGAGAGCAGGGCCATGTTTGGAGGAGGATGTATTGTTTTTGCTCAGATATGACTGCTTCTGATTGTCTATCTAAAACTGTGTGTGTTTGTGTGTTGATTGGTTCATGTTTGTTTTAGTTGTGTGTGTGTTTGTGTACATGTAGCGTTTTCTGTGAGTGTTTGCAGCTCTGTGTTTATTATATTAAATGTCTATGTTTGCAGAGGTCAAGAGGTCAGAGGGTTGTGTCTGTGTGTGTGAGTGTGAGTGTGTGTCTGTGTGTGTGTGTTTGCAAATAAGACACTAAGTGTGTTTTCTAATTGTGCACTCTGCTTTATGTTGGTCTTCCCTCATCATCTCTTGCACGCCCTCTCTCTCTCTCTCTCTCTCTCTCTCTCTCTCTCTCTCTCCTCTTCTTTCTCCTTCTTTCTGTCAATCTTTTTCAACCCCTCCTCTCACTTTTTCTTTTTCCTTTTTTCCTCTCTTCCTTCCTTTTTTCTCTTTCTCTCCCACTTTTCATCCTTCTATTTCTCCTGTCTCTTCTCTCTCCCCTCTTTTTTCTTTTATTCTCTCACCTCTCTCTGTTTCTCGCTCTCTGTCTCTTTCTCTCTCGCTCTGTCTCTGTCTTTCGCTGGAAGCTGGAGGGTGGCCTGAAGATTCCTCCACTAAGCCCTTGGCACAGATACAAATGCAGTCACAGCTGGTTGTAAACTCAGGTTTTCCAGGGAGAGCAAGAGAGAGAGATTGAGGGGAGGGGAGGGGGGCACAGCATGGAGCAAGAGAGGGAGAGAGAGGGAAAAAGAGACACAGAGAGTGAGGGAGAGAGAGAGGGAGGGAGGAGGAGGAGGGGGGTTAGACGGAGGAGGGTTGCTTCGAAGCACACTGGAAGTCATTTTTCATCACAGGGTTCATTTTTCACAATGAAGTTCTCTCTTCTCCCCCCCTCTCTGTTGTGGTCTGCCTCTCTCTTTCTGTTGCTCCATCCTTGTTTCTTCTCCTTCTCCCGCCTTTTCTCCTCTCCATGCTGCTGACACCTCCTCTTTTCCTCGCTTTTACATCTTTCTCCTTTTTCTTCACCCCTGGTTTCTCTTAGCTTCTCTCTCTCTCTCTCTTTCTCTCTCTCTCTTCCACCCTCTCCCATCTTCTGTTTCTCTCTTCTCTTCCTTCCTCTCTCTCTCTCTCTCAGCCCTACTTTTTCCTTTGCCTCCTCCTCCTCCTCCTCTTCTCTCTCGGCTGTTATGAAATATGGATGGCACCAGTTTGGGGAGCGCTGCGACTCTCTCTGGCAGAGAGCGTGGCTCTCTCTCTCTGCAGAGACCCGGCTTGTGCATGCACCTAAACACTTCACTGAGCAATCTGTCAACATGTCAGCAACACATGTTTTGTTAAAAAAGAGAGAGAGGGAGAGAGAGAGAGAGAGAGAGAGAGAGGGAGAGAGAAAGGAAGGAGGAAGGAAAAAAAGAAAGTGCTTCCAGAGGGAGTAATGGTTCCCACCAGGACTCTGAAAATGCTTTGAATTCAGCAGATTTCTATTGCGGGGGGACTCCCCTGGGGTGTCTTTTTTACAATGCCTTGCATTTCAGAAATTTGAGCCAAAGACCCCTGGGGGCGTCCTTTCATAATGCCTGAAAATGTAGGGTTATATTGTGTGCAGTTCCCCATGGGGGCTTTATTAATACCTGAATTCTGAGGCACTGCAAATTACACAGGGACTCGGCGGGGGCCCGCGCTCGCACCAGGAAGGGAGAAAAACTCTGCAGGGACGTTTTCTCTTCTCTTCTCTTCCTCTTTCCTCCCCTCCTCTTCTCCACTCTCCTCTCCTCTCCTGTTTCCCTCTCTCTCTGTCTCTCTCTCCTTCACTCTCTCTCTCTCTCACTTGCTCTCTCTTTTTTGTGCTTCATGCAAGAGTGGAATAGAAGAATTTGCCAAAGGACACAAAAAGGAGTGTGTGTGTGTTGGTGTGTGTGTTGGCGGCAGACTCCTTGTATTCAGCTTGCCTGCTCAGAGGGAAAAATCAGCCGATTAAAAATGTAACTCCCCCTCCCGCTTGCTCTCTCTCCCTTTCACTCCCTCTCTCTCTCTCTTTCTCTCTCTCCGTGTGCGCTGTGCTGCTGTGTTGAGCTTGCAGTCGGAAGAAGGGAGAGTAAATATTTGGGCTGTCTGTGTGTGCCCAGGAAAAAGCTGAAATCTGTTGGAATATCCACACACACTTTTTGCCTGGTCTTAGGAAAGGGGGGGGGGGTGCCTTTTTTTCTTTTCTCTATCTCTCTCACATACACACACAAATACATATACACACAGACACCCTCATTTGTATTCATTGCTTTGAAGAATGCAGTGTGTACTTATGAATAAATGTCTCGATAATAAAAGTACACAATTACAAATCTATTTTTCTATGTATACCTATACCTATATACATAATTCATGCACTGCATATTTGCACAAGCCTTGGCCATACGTCTTTATATTTCAGCATGTGATTTTTCCTAAGGCTGCTGTTGCTGCAGCATACAGATTTGGACAAGCATTCACAACAACTGCGCATAATGCAGTCACACAACTGGAGTCTGTCAGAAACTGTGTACTGTATATTTAATTTACAGTCAAAACAGAAAATGAGTACAGACTGGCAGGTCTAGATTTGATATAAAATAGTCAGCTTGAATGAAAAAGTTGAAAGTCAAATAGATGGGACAAAAAGTGAAAAGGGTGAATGACAACCATGCAAAACCTGGCTGACCACCAACACTGTCACCATTAGATAAACAGTACTACAGGAGAGGAGGAACTCCAGCTCCATTCCTGCTTCAGATCTTTTTGTCCATTCTTCCACTGTGAGAAGGCAACTCAGCACTAAGGGTCTGAAAGGATGTACAGCTGTTACTGTGAGAAAAGGACTTTGCGGTTCAAACCTAAAAGGCCAGATCAATATCAGTAGTTGTGTTTTTATGCTGTAAAGAAGTATTCAAAAGTAACGAAAACTGTAAACAGTAAGGGTGTCCAAATATAGATGTATATATTTAGTTGTTGAGGCTTCTGTGTAAATTTCTATTTTGTTATTTTTCTGTTTCCTGACCTTTAAAAATGAATAACTGAGCAGAATCTGAAGAAATACAGTTTTGATGGTATGTCAGAAATGTCTGTGTGGTATTGCAGAGATATCTAATTACCTTAGCATGCTGACCGGATGACCCCGGCCTGTCCTCGTGTAATACCACTTTACAGCTCGAGGTGAAGGATGGACAAAAATCAAAGCACATGTCCATTTATGTGAGCTGATATTTCCTCATGACAGATTCCTCAGGTGCACTTGTCCAAGTGATTCTGATTCAGAAATAGAAACCCCCCTCACCTTCCAGGTAAGTTGCCCCCCGCCCCCCGCAGCAAAATTAGTAACAGAGAACAGGGATACCTGCTGATGCATAGCACTCAAATGTGTAGTTAGGTTGCTGGATTAGACCAAGTGTGTATGAGAATGTGACCCCGGCTGACAGGCGTGACCTGAGCGACCCCGGGTGCTGAAGAATAGAGCTGTCACCAGCCCCTTCACAGGGAGCCACAGTAATGAGGAACAGTCTGAGTTCACTCAGATTCCTGCACCCCTACAGCGACTGCCCCAAACTTCTTCCTCTCTCTCTCTCTCTTTCACTCCCTGTCCCTCCATCAGTCCCTGTAGGCTATATCCTAGCCACCCTTACACTCCTGGTTGCCGTACACCCCTTATCCCCCACAAGCCCGCTCTCTCCCCAGAACACTCCAGTAGAGAACCCCCCCTTAACCTGTCCTCCCTCTCTTTCTTTCTCTCTCTCTCTCTCTCTGTCTCTCTCTCTTTCCCCAACTCCCCTGCGGTTTCCTTTCTCCCTTCTTTCTTTTCCTTTTCCCTCCTGTCGAAATTGGCCTAGGCCTCCTACAGGCTCTCCCCACCCCCTTTCTCTCTCTCTCTCTCTCTCTCTCTCTGTCTCTCTCTTTTGTGACGTTTGAAATGATCCTGTAATCACTGTTCCTTACACTGGAAACCAGGAGCACTGTGTAGGACACTGCAGGAAATGTGCGCTTGTACAGTATCGTTACTAATATTGCACTAATGTGTGTGCTTATCGCTCTGTTTAGGCCTGTCTCTATTACAAAGTCTTCTCTTCCAGGTTTGGGGAGTTAACCGTTTCAGCCTGCTTAATATTTAGTAACAGTACCAAAGTTACTGGAAGATAAACGTGATTGCAGTTGTTCTTATGTCTGTGTATATTCACCGGTGCCTTCAGGATTTTTTTTTTAAGGATTCCTTTTTTTGTTGTCACCAAAGACCTGATATAATAATTTAAGCCATAAAAGATATTACTGCAATTGTAAAGATAATGCAGATGACACATATTGTCACAAAAACCTTATTATAAATTATATTCTTACTTGGCCATCCATGTATCAATACATGCAATACATGCTGTGCTGTACCAATTTTACTCTCTCCTGTACATAAATTGTTCTGTTGAACCAGTTGTGTGTGGTTCTTTGAAGAACCTTTTAAAAATGGTTCTTCACACTAAAACAAAGGGTTTGCGCTATTGCTGGAGAGCAGTCCTGTATAGAGCTATCATTGCTAATCGTATACTGCTACTACTTCCCTGTGCAGTGCATTTTGAGACTAAAGAATACATTAGATCTTCTTCCCTTTGCTTTTAGGCGCTACTCTAAAAAATCCCCATTCAAAAGCATGACTGTGAAATGTTCTAATTGTATTTTGAAGTTTGCTGACTGTATACCGCAATTCCGGTGTATTTCATCTTTGTATGGGGCAGCCATCTAAAATAGAGCACTAAATAGTGAATGGGGCATAGTTTTGGGACATAGCCCTAGTCTGTCTATCTCTCTCTGTCTCTCGCCTCTCCATTATGTGTGCCTCAGTGTGGCGCTTCATCCCTCACTGGCTCCCTGTAGCAGCCTGAGTGTGGCCACAGTGTCCAGTGGTGAGAAGTGGACTCTTCAGGCCCATCAATATATACTCTCCAGGTCCATCTGCTGTTGTCCTTGCCCAACACTAACATTGAAAATGATCAGGTGGTGTCGTATGTTAACTCACTGAAATCACCCTACAGCAGCAGATACCAGGTATGGGCTCATGCATATACACACACACGCTCAACTCGTTACCCCCCTTATTCTTTCACTTTGTCCCACTCAAGGGGCCCGAATCTCACACACACAGACACACACACAGACTGCGGCAGAGGCAAAGGGCAGTGTGCCAGGGGGAGAGCTGTTATAATAGTTTTAACCCTGCGCTCAGGTGTGGCTCGCCTTTGTCAAGTGAAATGTCAGGGAAAAGCACTGCCCCTGGGACGCACGCACCGAGAAAAAGCGGGCAAGGCTGTCTGCCTCCACATTCTTTTCAAAGAGCCCAGCCATGCCCCCTTTACACACACTCCAGAGTCCATTAACCATGGCAAACACACACGCACAGACAGACCTACACACATTAACACAATCACACTTTCGCTCATACACACAGACATGCTTTCACACAACAGGCGCATGGACTCACTTGTAGGTGCACTCATCGGTTACACTCGCATTTGGAGGTGTCTCTAGGAGACAGCTCCTGTCCCTTTTATAAGAGCTTAAATGGGGAATTCCATCAAATTTACAAAACACCTGCAAAATTCAGTTAAAATAAGTAGTAAATAAAAGTCATTCAGAATAGTTCAGTTTGATGTGAAATGCTCAGTGTGACCAGTCCAGGAATGTTCTGTGGTGGTGATAGGGAACAGACATCCATAGCATTTAATAACTGTAAAAATGTAAAAGATGCCATGTGCTAGGTTTGAGTTTTAAAATAGCGTTTTTGAAAATCCATTCAAAGTGAGGAGGTACTTGCAATATAAATGCAAGGTGGTCTTGTAGATCAGTGGTTTCCATCTTTGTTCTAAGGGCCCCCCCAGAGGTCCACATGTTTGCCCCAATTCAACTCACAGCACACACAGAGTTGAAGAAATAGTGTTGACTGCCATCTGGGTGCTCCAAGACTGGGATGGTAACCACTGTAGTAGACATCGACCATTTTACATCACAAAACTCTGACTGACTGTTTACATTTTAACTCCGTTGGTAGAATTACCCTTTAAAGTTTGTGTGTGTGTGTGTGTGTGTGTGTGTGTGTGTGTGTGGACAAGGGCTTCAATGTTTGTGTGTATGTAAAGGCATGTGTTTCTGCTGACAGTAAAGACAGTTTCATTGTGTCTGAAACGCCCACTCAAGTGAATCCAGTCTGTGCATTTACAGTATGGGAGCAATAAAAGAAGAGAGAGAGAGAGAGGGCGAGAGACAAAGAGAAAGAGTGCAAGTGTTTGTGAATGCAGTTGTGTAGTGGCCTATTTATTGTGTGCATAAAGAGTGACTGAAGGGAGCCTTAGGAGGTCATAGAGCAGTGGCACTAGAGAGAGAGAGAGAGTGTGTGCGTGCACGCATAAGAGAGAGCCTCTATTCTGCTCTGCATCTTCCCATGTGGAGGGACTCCCCTCAGGGACCTGGACCAGCCTCGGGCAGGCTCTCTCACACACACACACACACACCCGTTACAGCCCCCTCACACACATACACAGCCTGACGTCAGTGCTGTGACTGGCTTTGCTCCCCTGGGTGCCAGGAGCAGTCTTTGTTCCCCCTCTCCCCCTTCCTCTGCCTGTCCTTTGTCCCTGGAAATAGCTGTCCAGCTAAGTGCCTGATCGCAATCCTCCACGTCTCCGAAGGGTCGCACGAGGGGGGCATCCAAGACCGAAATGAACAGAGAAAGAGAGAGAGAGAGATGGATAGGTAGAGACAGAGGAGAAAAGAGAGGTGGGTTTGGAATTAGCACACAATATGGAGTGTAATTGAGCAACGGAATGAGTGTAGGTGAAGGCACATTGATTCGTCAGAGCCTATGACACTGGAGCCTCCCAAGAGAGAGAAAGAGGGAGAGAGAGAGACAGGAAGAGAAAGAGTGTGTGATGGGGGCTGGGTGTTCAAAGCAGAGGGCCGTCTACTGGGGTTAAAGATGTGGAGCATCCTTCCTCCTGTGTGCGCCCAAGCCAGTGTGAAATATTTAAGCCTGTTTTTCATTTGGGTGCAGCGTGGAAAACACACTGCTGAATAAGTTAGTAGAGCCTGGGTTAAAGGAGTGCTTCACTATTTTTCCGTATTTCTCTAACATGCATGCATTTACCACTTACAACCATTTCTCTCAGAAATAAGCAGAGAACCCTATTCTGCACACTGTTCATAATAAGAACCAGTGGGCAGATGCTGCATTCTTATTTAAAGAACCATCTACCCGTTCCCCCGTTATAGGCATGGTCAACAGGTTTTAGTTCAGGCCTAGAAAGTACATTGGAATTATTGTGGGTTTGGAACTGAAGCCACTGAAGCGGCAGATAGAGATTAGGTTGAAATGCATTGGAATATTGCTTTAAGAAAGTGTTTATTCCAAAATCCCCTTCCTAAGACACTCACTGCCACTCGTGACTGCGTTATTAAGCCTTGCTGCGACGGCTTCCCAGTCTTTCTCACTTTTCTTTCTCTTTTTTCTTTTTTTTCTTCTTTTTGTGTCTGCCCCCCCCCCACCCCACCCTTGCACTCTTTTCGTTGCGTTTAATGAGTGCAGCTCCAGCGGAGCGCGGTGGGGCCGTGGCTGGGCCTGCTCTCTGGCTGGGCTGGTGGGAGTGCCCCTGCTCGAGTAATGAACTCCCCCAGGACGTGGCACAGCAATGCGGGCCACTTTCCACGCTCCATTCCCAGGGCAACTTGGGACTACTGCTGCTGCTGCTGCTGATGTTGGAGTGGGGGGGGGTGCTGAAGGGGAGAGAAAGAGAGAGAGAGTGAGAGAGACAGGGAAAAAGTGAGGGAGATTCTGAGACTCGCCCCCCCGGTCTGCTGCCAAAGCGTGCGGCCTGCGAGCGGGTAGATAAAGTGGGGTGGGGGATGTGGAGGAGAGGGACAGAGGAAGAATGTGTGTATGTGTGTGGATGGGGGGTTCTGACAGCTGTGGGGGCTCTGGGCTGACTGGTGTGGGGCTGATAAGGGGTCGGTGCGGATCGGAGGCGCGAGGAGAAGACTAATAATCCACCGGCACACACATACACACTGGCACCGTGTGGGAAAGTTAAAGAGAGCTAAAGGGAGAGGCAGGAGAGCGCAAGTGAGAGTGTGTGTTGGGGGTGAATGCGAGAAATAGTAAGTGGGAACACTGTCTTGCCGAATACCCAAGAGTCGCCACACCTCCGCTGAGGAGTTTCCCCTTTTGGACTAAACACTTAAATTCCGTAGCTAGAATGGTCACATTATGCTCCCAGTTTAACTATCACTTTGGTCGTCCTCATAGGATGGGCAAAGTGACAACATATCAACATACTTTTCGGAGCATATCGTTGATATTTTATTGTAGAGAAATAGATTCAGTGGGAATGGTGCTTTGTTGGTAATAGGCAACGTGATACTTCTTCCCATTTTGTCCACCAGAGAGAAAACACTATGCCCTCATTAAATAAGACTCTAAATATTAAAATGAACATTGTTTTTCCCCCTCATGTAATAATACTCATACTGTATATCCTTAATTATTCATTTTTAGTAATACAGCCTCTTTAATGGCTTGAAACACTAGTAAGTAATAAAACACTTGGGGGTTTGATTTAATTTAATTTTTTTCCATATTAATTTAATTTTGGGGCATGTGTGTGAGTGTGTGCTGCGACAAAGCACGCCCTTCCTCTGTGACTGTCTGCAGTGCATGTGTGTGATGGAGTGATGGAAATGAGGTGAGATACGGGTCAAAAAGAAAAATGGGACATTAAGGCATGTATGCATTTCTGTATTTCTTAAGTTACACGTGTGCAGTTGCTTTCTGTAGCCGCAGTCTGGTTTAGAAGAGTTCTGCCCATCTATCACAAATAACAGCTCATTTTTTCATGGCAGCTGTATCATTCTACTCAGCACCAGTTGCCAAGTAACAACTTGCTTTATGCTGCAGCAAACTGTTACTAAATTTCTACTTTAGCACATACAAATTTGAGAACTTTTGTAAGATAATTCTTGACCTGCAGCTCGTTTGGTCAGGGCATGCCAGCAGGCCTGCATCAAATTCCAAACCTGGCATTGGCTATGAGGACTGTCTGGAACAAAATGATATTGAGGCCAATATTGAAAAACCAATATCAGCTCAGCCTGTTATTTCCCCTGTTTTGTTGCTAGGTCTGTAATGCAGAAGGCTACACCTTCATGGCAAAAGGAATTACTGATATTAAAGCATGTTTGCTGCAATATTAGGACTATTTGGGGTCTTTTTGGTTAACATTTTTTATTTTGCAGGATTGTTATGAACCAATCCGAGCCACAGTGTTCTGTTGCTTAAATATAGTTTAGATAACTGTGCACCTTCTACTCCTTTACCTACTGTTCAAATTACTCACATAGAAACAACATGTTAATGTCATACTTGTTGGAAGAGGTGTGCTTGTTCACACAGCACAGTATTGTGATAGTTCATCTTTAATGGCAGAGTTAGGTGGATGATCTGCTTTTAAACGGGGGGCTTACCTTTCCCACTGTTATGAGGCCTGGGATGGAGGGGTTTGGAAGAGGAGGGGCTTGAAAGCCGGTGCACTGTGCGCTCATATTTGAAGCCATTTCCATGTTTCAGTTGTGGTGCGTTATTAAAAAGTGGAGGTGGGGTGGTGTTTGATGTCGGGATGGGGCTGTACTTTTAGGCCAGTCCCTCTGCAATCCTTTTTTCTGCTGTGGAGTCCGAGCAGCCAGCGGCCGCCATTGATCTGCTGCTCCTGCCATGCCTGCCCTCCACCACACTCTGTGGGAGAGCCCAATTGTGTGAATGTGTGGGTCTTTGTGTGGCAGTGTGTGCTGGCATTTGTACTGTGTGCATGCATGTGTATGTGTTATGTTCATGCGTGTGGGCATATGTGGATATGCATGTTATGAGGATTAGTATGGCTATGCGTGTATGTGGGTTTGTGCACATGTTTGTGTAGCATTATAGTGCGTGTGTGGTGTGTGTGAAAGAGTGTGTGAAGGTCAGCTTGGTTTCTCCTTCCCAGAGAACAGCCCCTGGGGCGATGCCAGAAGTTTCCAACAAAAAGTTTTTTTTTTTATTTCTGCCGGGCAGTCACAGCGGACAGCCGTCCCCCCCTTGGGTCAGCAGGAGGCTCCCTGCGTGGGCTGGGGCCTTGCCGTCGGAGGGGGAGGGCCAGGACGGGATCTGGCAGTGTTTGTACGGCCCGGCAGGGGTTGGGTGTGTGTGTGCGTGTGTGTGTGTGTGTGTTGAGGACTAGCGCAAAGGCAACCCCAGGAGCCAATGGATTGGAGAAGTTTTTCGTGGAGCCCCCGTCCTCCCTCTCTCTCGCCCCACGCTTTGGCGGATGTGGGCCGTAATTACTGGACCCCCTGGCCTCTCTTTCTCCCGGCCCCAGCCTTTGATCTGTTTCATGTTGGGCAGATTTTTTTCCCCCGCTCTCTCTACCTTTGTCTCGTCCTCTGGTTCTTTTCTCAGCCCGCTCCTTTCTCTCTCCCGGACGAGCCCCCTTTGATGCAGACACTGTGCTCTCTTTAATACACAAAGGGACCACTTTTTTACCCCCCCACTCCTCTTTCTATTTTGTTTTAAAGTTAGCTCCCTTTTGTTGACAGCCACATTGAACTTGATACTGATTTTCTTTCTGCGTCTTCTTTTTTTTGGCGCGGTGTGGCCATGACCTTGATGAAAGGCGGTAAAGCTCCTTTTTTTTTTTCATTGTTGCCGTTGCACACATTGTGCACAAGTGTGAAGGAGGAACGCCACAAAGCTAATGGCTTGGCCACTCCTCGGGCCGTCCCTGCCTGTTACCGTTGTTTAGGATGGCTCCCTGAGTTTAAAAAGTCCCTCTCCTTGTTTGAACAGTAAAGAAAGGGACGGGTTGTGGCGCGGCTTGCGTGTGCGTGTGTAGCAGAGGGGTCTCAGGGAGCGCATAGGTGTTGCGGAAAAATAATAACGCAATTATGAAAACAGACCAAAGTGAGTAAGCGGGCCCCCACCTGTTGGCCGTTGTTTAGTGCGCCGTCCTGCGGGGCATTGATCCGCAGCCTCCTGCGCGCGTGGGGGTTGGGGGCGCGTTTGTTTGTAAGGTAATGGCATTGTTAGCATAATGCTCTGTTGATTTGCCATTCACCGTGGTTTGATGCGGCTATTCTTTTGGGCTAATTGCCACCCCACATATTGCTCGGCGCTGTCGAAGCGGCTGGCGCGACTTTGTAAGAAAGCTCGAATCTGATAGGCAATATCAGGACTCATGTGCATGTGTGGGGTCTGGTGATTAGCGTTTGTTAACATAGGCTGGGTAGGTGTTGTAGCGGCTGAAGCCAAATGTATGAGCATGAGCGTTTCATCGTTGAAGTCTAATATAGGATTAAGTTGATAGGCACTGTTGAACGCTTTTATAAAGTCTATGAAACAGATTTGTTTTTCTTCTCTTTGCTCTACTTTCTTTACTTCTATATGACTGTCTTTTTCTTTCTCTCTTCTCCAGTAGTGAGGGAGCGAGTGAGACTTAAGTGAGATACAGTGAGTGATCTGTAATGACAGTGATGAGGTAGACCTGTTTAATGTGAGTATAGGCAGAAAGAGAAACTGTATATCTATAATGATTTGTATGTAAGTCTTTGGCAGTAAATAGGCATTTCTAGTCCCCTGTAGTGGTTGATTCGCCTAGGCAGTTTAATCCTTGGAGATTCTATAGCCATCACTGGCTGGGGCCCAGGAAAACGTAACTGGTCTGTTCTCTTTGGATGGATAGGATGGTCCTCCCTCTTCCACATCACTCAGTGTGAGGCTTGCCAGCGCAGGTGCCTGTTAGCTGATGTAACAGAATTGGCGGTTAGCAATATCCTCCATGCACATTGAGCTGTCCAGTGACATTGCGGTGGCAGCAGTTCAAAAAGTTCCAAAGTGTGGCTTCATGTAATTCTGAGCTAGCAGGTATAATTTAATGGTGATTAATACTTGAGGTCATATACCTGTTATACCTATATCAATAAGTAGTTGTAACTTTTCAAAAACCAACAGAGACCGGTTGCCTGCTTCTCCACATTCATCTATAGAGTTGAAGCTGAGATCCTTCTGGTTACTTATCCTACTGTGTCTTACTTCAGCCGTCTTCTCGTCCTCCTGTCAGACAGCTCACTATTTCCCTGTTTATGTATTTGTTATATATTTATGGGTGTTATACACTACTTTATAACTAGTAATAACCTGAACTATTGATAGGGTGGTTTTAATTTAAAATGAAAACCAAAATACAGAAGTAAAACTTAATCAACTGCCAGCACGCCGCAGTTTCTAGTTTAAAGCACACACACTTACTGCATGAATAAATTACAGTTAAAGTATAAAAAGTATAACCTGGGTAACCCCGTGGAAGACGGTGAAAGATTGTAAATGGTCTCCAGCCCAATATGTGAGTGGTTGTGACAGTAAGCGAGATGTTGTATGAGGTGCATGTTTCTTTAATGACAGTGATAAGGTGGAGCTGTCCTGTGTGTGTGCGTGTTCTGTAATGACAGTGTTGAGGTGGAGCTCTCTGTGTGTCCTTGAACCCCGGCTGGTCGCTCTGGTGTCACTCTAGGGAGTGCAGTGTTTAATACCACAGTAATTATCCTCTCCTTACTCACTACTGCAGCGCAGGTGTCTCCTTCATCCCACCTCACTGCACACATCTGAGCGAGCGTGCGTGTTGAGTGTTGTTCTTTTATAGTCCTGTGCCCTGTATTTTATGCTTCTTAATATTCATGACACCTTTTCATTATCTCACGTGGGTGGGTAGGAGTCAGTGTCATTGCTATTTGTGTGGCCGTGTTAGGGCCCGTGTGTGTGGCGTGTTTACCTAAATGTTTCCATGTCTTTTTGTGTGTGTCAGTTTCGCGTGGGTCTGTGTGGTTCAGTGATTGTGTGTGTGTGTGTGTCTCCAGCCTGCCGTCTGTGCTCGTCTCCCAGTGTGTCACTAATGGCAGGTCCAGGTGTTCCCTTCAGCTCAGGGGTCCCTGGAGGTCTTGGAGGGCTCCCAGGCTGGCAGCAGGGGCAGGAGGTACCTGCCTCTCTCTCTTATTTGTGGGGCTCTCTCCTGGGCTTGGCAGCCCCCTGAGGCCTTTGCCCTTAACATCCCCCACTCCTAAACCCTCGGCCCCCTGCTGCTATTCTCTGTCATATCACCTAATGCCCGTCTTTTCAACTGTCTGTCGCTTATGACTTATTTACACAGAGAAAGAGTGGGAGAATGTGCTAGCTGCGGTTTTATTAGTTAAAGAAATACTCTGGTGCTTTACACTCTAACCTGTAGCATGTGGTCAAGACAGTCATTTGCTGTCAGAAGAATAGAAGGACTTGTTCACTTCTGCCTATAGTTTGCTGAACACATCTCGCCATCCTGCCTTATAGATGTGCCTGGATAATATAGCTAATTGTTTTCTGTGGTAATCAACTACATGTTGCAGATTAAAATATTAGGAGATATAGAGGTTGAAAACACATTGGATTATTCATTTAAGTGTACACACAATGTGAAAGACAGCAGGTACTTTCAAACTATGGCAAACTGGAAAACAACAGATGTTAAGATACAAGATTTGTTCAGACAGCAGCAGTAAGTTAGCTGAAGTTTGGCCCTACAGACCATGCTCATAAATGATTTAGACTAAATGGCTGAATGAGGAAGTCTGTGTAGTTTAGTATTTGCTTGTTTTGTGGACTTTGTTTTTTTCAGTGTTGTTATTCTAGAAGTCCTGTCTACGCCTGTGAAATGCATTACCCAGATCTAACTGTAGGGGGTGGTGTGCTAGTCTCTTACAGAAGCCAAGGCACACTGAACATGGTTTGTAAATTCATTGACAGCAGTAACTGCAGATATTGGATACTGCATTTTTTTAAGACATTGTTTAGTTCACATAGCCATATATGAGCATACATGTTTACTTTCTGTATGACCTGCTGTGCTCGTTTCAGTCTGCTGTAACAGCTAGTGGATTACTGCAGAGGCAACATGTCAGCAGGGAGTGTTTATTTGAGAGCTTGACATGGATTAAACACTTGTCTGAAATGAGGTGCTTAACCCAGCTCGCTTATGCCAAGCTGAAGAAAACAACTCTTACCCAAATCAGATGTTAAACTAAATTGGCCATATCATACAGATAACTGGCCATTAATGTGACCATAGCAAACATGCAATGCATTTCCTCCTCGTTATGGGGTGTGTGTGTGTGTGTGGGTATGTGCATGCGCACACACATCTGAGTCAGTATGACACATTCTCCATTAGCTTCCTCCTGTAGTGTGGCAGCCTGCGGGCACACAGACTATTTTTAACAATGAGGTTTGGCTGATTGAGTTCAGAAAAATGAGAGATGGCCAGAGAGTAGAATGGCCGTCTACCGAGCAAACTCAGCTGCCGACCACACACATACACACACTCACTGATTGCTCAGCGTCACACGGCCAGTGCCGTTAACCCTATGAACCATAGCTTTCCATACAGTTATTAATCTGAGCACTTATTATTATTCAGCACCCACAAGAAGTGTAACGATACACATGGTTTCATGCTTGATATGAGGTCAAGAATAGTTTTGAAACACGAGGGCTCTTCATCAGTGCTCCTCTACACTGTATGGTTTGGCTCAGATAATTGAAGTTCAAGCTCCAACAGACACTTGCACGTATGGGTAAGCCCTGCCTCCTCAAGTCCAGTTTACTGTAATAGGGTCATATTGATCATTGCCAGTGATCACCACAATAGACACTAAATGAGAGGCCCTAAAGTTGATACTGGCTTTGAATGATGCTGTACTTTTGATGATACTAGCTTTGTCTGGATGTCTTTACATTTTTATAAGTGTTATTGAGATGTATGTGTATTGAAATTACTACCCTTAGTGTCTACTATTCTGGAACACTGCTGTGACTAATATGCTTTTTATAGATTTTACAGTAAAATAGTTTTTGTAAGTAAAAATGAAATATTAAAACAACAATAGTAGTCTTGCGAGTGAGTGTGTATCCACACAGAGCACTAGGATGACCTTGGTGGATTTAAACCTAAGCAGAATAATCTCTTTACATCCTCAGCGCATGGCTCATAACAGTTTTCTCATTTTACTTATGTTATAAAACCTCTAGCCAGCTGTCATTCAGTGTGGATGCAGGAGTGCCTCACGGTATGTGTGTGTGTGAGTGCTGGTAGGCCGGAGCAGGGGGAGGCAGGCAGTGAGTGCTAATAGGGGGAGCAGGTGAGCCTTAACCTGACGCCTTTCGGCTTCTGTTTGATCAAAGAGGGCCAAGCGGCAGACTACAGTGTGTGATCTCCGCCTAGAGCTCTGCTACCCAGCACACACACTCAGACAGAGAGAGCGAAATAGAGTAGAAAAGGCAAGAAGAAATGCTGTCGTGTACTGTATGAAGATGGATTCAACAGTTCGTTTATTTATTTATGTAACGTGAAGCCTGTATGCAGAGTCGCACATAATACTTTAAAGCTCCCTTACTGACTGAAATTCTGAGGCTTTTAATTGTCCAAATTGGAGAATAATATAAAAGATCACTTAATCAGAATCCTAACCAGCATTTTAATCACTACTGCAGTTGCACATAGCAATTCATTTGATCTGTGATTAAGGATGTTCATGCAGTCAGGTAGGGATGTAAGAAAATATCAAAATATGATATAGAGTAGTGAGATGTTGTGTTATGATACTGTATTGATTCTCAAAAACAGAAACGATTGATTTTAATCAAAAGCTTACCATTAGACAGAATTGTGACAGACAGCGGTTCGTTTCGTATTTAAACCTTTGGCAGCTAGATAGCAATGTTCTTCGCCATAGACTCTTAATGTAAACAAGTTGCGTAATATTAACATTAGTCAACCTGTGCATATGGTGGTGTGTTTTTATATTATGATATTTTTCCTTGCTTACAGTATCTTAGTATGTCACAATATATCAAATCTTAACTCTTGTATTATGATTTGTAGCGTATCGCCAGGTTCTTGTCAATACAAAGCCTTACCGTCAGGTCAAGATCAGGGGCTGTGTTTGTGTTTGTGGGGTGTTTGTGTCATATAGCGACCAATATCAGAAGCAGCCATTGTCCTTGAATATTTACTCTTGATAATTACAGAGGCACACATTCAGGCTAGGTGGGCCTGGAGTAAGATGAGGCTGTTCATGTTTTCCTGCATGGCTGGGTAAACAGCTGTTTCCCATTCACTCAGTGTTCAGAGGAAACCTGACTGCTCAAAGACAGACACATACAAGAGAGAGAGAGAGTTAGAAAGAAGGGACAGAGACTGTCCATAAAAAAGATCCATCAAAGGAATTCAAGGAGGATAATAAGTGCAAGGGCAGGGAATGGAGGAAGAGTGTGAGAGAGTTAGTGAAGAAGACACTGAAGAACGAAGACGTGCGGTAAAAAGCGGTAGCAGATGCCAGATGTCTTGGCCTGCCGACGCTGGAACAGCAGAGAGCCTTGTTTTGGTACACTTCACATGTAATTAATGTGCAGCTGTTTAACGGTGCAGGCCCCCGCCGCTAACACACACCGCGCAGCACCGGAGTCAAACGCCTCTTAACCACTGCCAGTGCCCCTGTCGTCACGCAACATCCTTCTCTCCCTCTCTCTTCACCTCTCCTCTCCTTTTCTCTATCACACATGTACACTCACTCCTAGCTTTTTCACATATAGCTTACAGCAGCTTCAGTTCGTAGATCCTGTAGGTCATTTGAACACATTTTGGGAAAGACGTGTATACCTCAGCTTTTATTGATCTCATAAATTGGAGTTCATAATGGTTACTTTTTCTGTTATCTGGTAAACAGAACGGACAAAGCCGTGCCTCATTTAAAAGTGTTACCAGTGTAACTGCTACTACTGCGACTCTGAAATGCATGTAGTGTAAACGTATGTAGTTATGAGTGAGGAACTAAGGTGTATGCCCTCCAACAGTGAACCACTGTGGACACACATTTCTATTGGCCGAAAACCTCGAAGTCTGTTCTTTGAAGACACCCATCTTAACCTCCTCATTAATGAGGCCTGTACAGTGTACATGTCACATGAGATGTTTTGTCTGAGTTACTTTGCTATTGTCAATAATTAGTCCTATGATTGCTAACGGAATGCTAAGCCTGCGGTTCGGTGAGTTAAGCTGTTGTAAACCGTAGTGAAAGTTTGTGTTCCTCTTATGGAAGTTGTGGAGATGGAACGGTAGGCTTCCTACCATCACATGTTGTGTCCCCATTTTTGGCTGTCCTCACCTGGGGGTCTTCAGAGGGAATCTGGGGAGTTGTGAGTCCGGCTCTCAGCTGGCCCCATGTGTGTGTTTCCCCCACTTGCGGCCTCCGGCCCCCTGCCCTTCACCTTCTGCCCTGGGAACGAGGCCGGCTGCTCGGACGCTTTTGGGCGCCAACTGCTCCATATGGGCCGTGGGCAGCGTGTGTGTGTGTCCTCCAGGACTCTGGCCCCTGACAGACTGCCTGTGCTCTGACATCACCGCTCTGTATATGTGCATGTGTGTTTGTGTGTGTAGGTGAGTGTCCTCCAGGATTCTGGTCTCTGACAGACTTCCGACCCAGTGACATCATCTTAAAGTCTGGTGTCGATGAGCGGTGTGTGTGTGTGTTTGGGGGTGCGCGTGGGTGTGTGTGTGCATGTGTGCATGTTTTCATACATTTTCAGTACAAAAAGTGGAAAAAAGTCAACCTACAAAATTCTGTTTTAGTTCCATGTAGTTCTATATATACAGTTCTGTGTAAAAATGAAAGACCACTTTTCATTTATTTAATTTACAGTTTAAACAGCCACTGAAGTAAAATGTCAGGAAACATGATACAAAGTAAATTGGACTCCTAATAGCCATGCAATACCTGGTAGACCATCAAAGCAAAGTCATTAGATAAACAGTAGCTTTCATCTTTCAGAGATAAAACCAAGCTCAAGGAGAAAATGAAGGACCACTTATGCTTCAGATCCAGCTAAATCCACAGGTGTTTCTGTCGATATTTCCACTTTGGTTCAGACGAATAAAGCACTTGAGAGGGGTGAGAGAGGGAAAGGGAGTAAGAGAGGTATAGAGAGGCTGTCCTGAAAACCAGCGCATTCTTACAAAGTCTGTTACGTTGAGGAGCCTGTTGGTACCGAAGAGGTTGTATTTCTTCTCACCATGTGTGGTGCAGCTTTCAGCAAATTAATAGTAAAGCTTTGTTATGAATCGTAACGGTAACCGTTTATCCCTAGAACTCCAAACTTTACAGCTTTTTGCAGATACATTTAGTCCCAAACGTATCTGAATCCAATTTAAAACTGAATTTCTATTCAGAATATTTGAGTCCAGTCCTAATTTGGAATTACCTGAATTATAATAAGCAGAAAATGCAAACAGCTTCTGGGACTAACCGTTAGACAGGAATGGACACTGGAAGTTATTAATGGCTGCTGTGACTGAAAATCTACTTCTGAACAGTACATGTAGAACAGTGTAATGTATACAAGCCATTAGTTTGACCCCATGTCCTGACACAGTGAAAATGTCTGCGTTTGTGTAGTTCCACATGATTGTGAGTCCGCTAGGAGATGGACCCTAACAGACTGGATCCCCTGGGTCCCCTGTAAGGCAGTGAGAGCTGTGCCAGGGGTCTGACATGCACAGACTGAAGTGTCAGCTTCATCAAGCAAGCACTGTCAGTGGACAGGAGGGTGTGTGTTTTTGTCCAGTAGGAGCAGGCCCCTGACAGACTGTCTCCCTTGAGCAACAGAGGGGCACAGAGCAGGCTGGGTGTGTGACAGCATGGCTTCCCAAAGGGGACAAACTGGAACAGTATGAAGTAGGAAGATTCGAATGTTTGACTGCACATTTATGTGCATTTGTGTGGGTGTGTGGTGGTGGGTGGGGGACGTATGATTGTGTCTGTATTTCAGTGTCCCAAAACAGGTGTTTGGTCTCAGATACTGCTCTCAAAGGACTGTTGACCATGTGGTCAACTCCTGTGTATTGCTCCCTCCGTTTCGTTCACTCTCTCTCTGTCTTTTTCTGTGTCTCGGCCCAGCTTTGTCCTTTGTCATGTTTGTTTATGGCTGTCCTGTTGCCTAGCAGAAAAAGGAAGGAAGGAAGACAGCGAAGAGTGAGGCCTGCCCTTGTTGAGAGAGAGGCAGGAGAGCAGAAAAAAGTGGAGGTGTGGTAGCAAACAAAAGAATGGGGCAGCAGAGGTTCAGACAAATAAAGCACTTATAGGGGTGAGAGAGGGAAAGGGAGTGAGAGAGGTATAGAGAGAGGGAGAAGAACCTCTTGCAAGTTTGCTTTCCCCTGGCTGTTGCTCCAGGCTTGTCTGACTGGCATGCTGGGCTGCCCTGTGGGAGCTCGGGGTGGAAGTTGTTTTTCTGCCCCCTACAGTGCGGCTCTCCAGCCCGGGGCAGTGGGCAGAGGGCCAGGGGGAAAGGGTTGGGAGCTGGGCAGGGGGGCTGCTGGGAAAGGTGGAGGCCTGGGCAGGGGGCCAGGCTTAAAGGTGGAGGCGGTGGGGGTAGGGGAGGTTGTGGAATGTGAGTAGGTGAAGGAAAAGAGATAAAAATCCTGAACCTCCTTCTCTAAAATGGGAATTATGCCTGGATCGCCACTTTTTTCCCTCAACAGTGGCTGCATGCTATAGATAATGTCAAGCTCTGATTAGCATTGGCAGGGCTCTGTGTTAATAGCATTAGTATGATTGTGTCTGTGACCATTGATGGCAGGCTAGCTTCTTTTGTATCATCCTCTTAGCATACAAGCTGTATCTAGGAATGTGATCAACACAATCATTTCCAAAGGTACCACAGGAAGGGGTACCAGTAAGGGGAGTCACTGTTGTTGTTAATGTTATATTTCTGGTTATTGTTCTGGATCGCATGTAAATCATTGTCAGGTGCAGACTTCTGTAACTAGCAATGTTTTGGCCTGTCATGTTTTCCCTTCTAGCTGACACTATGATTTTTGTCACCACTGATGAGGAATTAAGTTGGAATGGACCAACCAGTTTAAAAACTACTGCAAGGAGACCAATATTGAGACTTAAACAAGACCAGCACCTCTTCTAATCTAGACTTATAACAAAACTGATTTGGCCAGAGCTGTATGTTTGCCTTCACTTTGTCTAGCCAGAGGGAGTGAGTTGATTCAATGGATTATGCTGGAATGAATATGGAACAGGCTTAGCGTTTGGTGCAGGCCATATTAAAGATGCATACTTATTGTTGTCTGCTCTGTAATATGAATCTTGGCTTGTATTAACTATTGTGAGGCTGCTGTAATGGCTCATGCACAAGCTAGTTTGGATTGGCCTGGTGCTGCATGTTCTCACTGTGTAAGCCTCCCTTAAATGTGTCCAACCTTTAATGAACAGGCCAGCCAAGCTGGTTCCCTGTCGTAGGGCCATTCACAAAAGCTTAAACCCCGGGATGGTTTTGCTGTTGGGAGAAATGGAGGGGATCCCTCCATGCCTTTCTCTCTTTCTCTTTTGCTTTCCATCTCTCTTTCGCTCCCCCGTCCTTGTGTCTGATGAGCAGGAAGAGGACAGACGTCAGACTGGGCAAGTCTTCATTACCGTCCATCCACCATGTTTCTGGCCCGGCATGCCGGCGCATTGGCCAGCCCATTAGCCAGGCCGGCATGGTCCTCTCTGGCCCGAGCTGATGGCGGCATGGTGGTGTTTATGGGGAGAAAGGGGGTGCTCTTGAAGGAGATACGACCACCGATCAGGTGCTGGTGGTGGCTTCTTCTGTCACCATGTGTTTCCATTATTGCGTCTCCCAATTATCGAGCCCAAGCTCAAAGCAGGGTGGCTAGTCTGTCCCTGGACATCAGAGTGTGTGCGACTCCTGCTAACACACCCCACCTCCAGCCCCCAACCTCCCTCGCTCCATCCTTCCATCCTGCACTCCTCCCCTCCACCTGGGACGGACTAGCAAGGCGAAGGCCAGCGCCACTGGAACGACCACTAGGACAGCCTGTTAATGCAGTAATGAGTCACAACATGAAAGACAGTTTGGAGACAGAAAGAAAGGGAGCAAGTGAAAAAGGGGGTGACAGAGAGGGAGGAGAGGGTGGGTAAGAGAAAGAAACAGGCCGAGAGGAGGAGGAGGCGGTCATCAGGGCTGCAAGAAGCGAACTTAGCGCAAGAGAGGGAGCAGCGAGTTTCTGAGACTGTTCCTGTCTCTGGCTGCTCCCCCCTCCCCTTCCTTTCGCTTTTTCTCCTCTCTTTCTTTCTGTTTCTTTTCTAATTTAACTTTTCATTGAAATTTCTTACCCTGTTTAGCGCTCTTGCCAAGTCCCCCGGCGGACGGATGACAAAAGCCCTCTAAAAGCCATGTGATCTTCCATTTTCCGAACAGCCACACTTCTGAGGATTAAGGCTATTTAATGACTATAATCTCCCTCTTTCTCAAAAGTGATTTCTCACATTCTGTCGCAGTCAGAGGGATTGCATTAGCATTAATAGATTTATAATTCGCCAGAATGACCACATGTGCCAGGAGTTTTTTTTCCTCCCCCTCTCCTCCTCCTCCTCCTCCTCTGTTTCCATTCTTCTTCCCTCCTGTTAGTTCTTTTGCCTTTTTGCCTCCTTTTCTCCGGCTCCATGCTTGAGCAAGTGTTTCTTTGTATCTCTTGCCTTGTGGTAGCATGCACGGCTGTACTGCAGCGGGTAGACTTACCTGTCAGTCAGCGTAAACCCCCTCTTGTCTCCTCCCCTCTTCTACCCCTCTATCCGCTACTCTCACCTCCACAGTGTCCAGATCAGAGGCTGGTCTGTCAGGGGCCACGGTCTTATTGTGTAGCCAAAGAATTCACCACAGTTAAGTCCCTTATGGGCTTTTATTCTGGGCTCTTTCAATGGGGCGCCGAGGCACTCTCTCTCCTGTGTCGCCAGGGTTTAGGTTGTTTTGGGATGGCTCTTATCCTGACATGGACACAAAAGCTTGTGGGGGGGACTATAGTGGATGGAGCAGGAGGCACATGGGGAGTCTTACTGTAATCTGAGAAAGTGACAGAGGCTGAGAAAAGGAGGGGAGTAGCACAGACACAAACATCTGCTCTGTCGGGTTTCTTTTTAGTAAACGTTACCACATTGCTGCCATCTCTCCAGGTTGCTTGATCTGTGTCTGTATTTATTTTAGTAGCTGCTTGCTCTCTCTTTTGTTTTACTAACTGTGTAAGTGTTTTTTTAATGACAGATGTGACACTTGTTTCAGCATTGGCTCTGATACTGATATCTCTATTTTTAAGTGTTTTTTTTGTTTTTTTTTTTTTACTTCTCCAGCCTCTGAATTCATTTCTTGCTTGGAGCTAAATTCATAATTCATGGTTTTACAAATTTCTGCCCACAAACCCCCGTGGAGATTTATTTGTTCTGCACAGCACCTACATTTTAAAGTGGATCGATTCATCACATGAATTTATTTTCCACAAATTCTGCTGCGCTCACCTTTGTGCACACAGGGAGAGTGGGCGGAAGTGAAATCCTGCTATTGCCATATGGAGTCACAATTACTTGTAGTTTATACAATACAAGCTGATGTGCAGCACTTTTCTTTGTACAGTTTTGCTTATTGGTATTTCAAAGCTGGGGCCGAACTTGCAGCATTGTTTCAGCACTCTTCGAAGGTATTTCTGAACTGTGTTTAGAACATGCAAGTCTTCTGTTACATTGGCTCATCGGTATGGATGGAGTTTTTTGGGGCTGAGGAGTGTAAGTGGATTTACTCTCAGTAAACATTTGGGTTTTTGGAATGTGAAATACCAGAGGCTTTTTCTGCAGCACATTAACAGAGAACATAAAAACTCTGTGAAATAAAGCAAACAAACAGGCAGTGATAGAAAATTCTGTGTTTGTCTGAGCCACAGTGGGACTGTGCACACGCAGCAGCCCTGCTCAATAAGTCATGAGCTATCTCCCTTGCTTTTCTTTAGAGGCTGCTAGTCGAGATGCTAAATAGATGACGTTTGGACTGTGTCAGGCCCCATCAGATTGCACAAAACAGGGCAGAATTAAGTACATCCTGCTTTGTATATATTTGTATAATATATGTGTACTGTAATCCAGACTGGTCTTGTGTGTGCACAAACAGCAAAAAGTCAAATAATCTTGTATTTTCATTTTGCATGCATTACCCTGTAAAAGGACCTGGCTGTTTCCATTTGCTCTAATCACTTTGCAAGGTTTTTAATCTGGTGGCCAAAAAAAAATATATATATATTATAAATCCAAATCGGAAGATGGGGGTGGCGCTTGTTTGCAGAGAGAGCATGGAAGGATAAAAAATATATTTCTGTCCTTATTTTTCCACTCCTGTGGGATTGGATGTCTTTAGTTCTTTGCCTCTATTTAGATAATTTCCTCCCTTTTTAACATTTTAATTCTGTCTGTGTTTTGCATTGCAGATGGCGACGATGACCCGGGGCTCTCCTGGGTGGCGTCCTCTCCCTCCAGCAAAGACGTGGCATCACCATCGCAGATGCTGGGGGACGGCTGCTGCGATCTGGGCATGGGCACAGGGGAGGAGGAAGGAGGCTCTGGCCTGCCCTATCCCTGCCAGTTCTGCGACAAGTCCTTCAGTCGCCTCAGCTACCTGAAGCGCCATGAGCAGATCCACAGTGACAAACTGCCCTTCAAGTGCACCTTCTGCAGTAGACTCTTCAAGCACAAGCGCAGCCGCGACCGCCATGTCAAGCTACACACCGGCGACAAGAAGTATAGCTGTCAGGAGTGTGAGGCAGCGTTTTCACGTAGCGACCACCTCAAGATCCATCTGAAGACGCACAGTTCCAGTAAGCCCTTTAAGTGCAGTGTTTGCAAGCGTGGCTTCTCCTCCACATCTTCGTTGCAGAGCCACATGCAGGCCCATAGGAAGAACAAGGAGCACATGGCAAAAAAGGACCAGGGCAAGCGTGACGGGTCCACGGGTGATGCTGCTGACCAAGACCAGGACTTGTACATGTGTGATTACTGTGAGGAAACTTTCAGCCAGACCGATGAGTTAGAGAAGCATGTGCTTACACGCCATCCCCAGCTTTCAGACCGTGCAGAACTTCAGTGCATCCACTGCCCAGAGATCTTCAGTGATGAAGGCACCTTGCTCACCCATATTGATCGAACGCATGCCAACAAGAAACACAAGTGCCCCATGTGTGCAGAGCAGTTCTCATCAGTGGAAGATGTCTACTGTCATCTGGACAGTCACCGCCAGCCTGACTCCAGCAACCACAGTGCCAGTCCTGATCCAGTGCTGGGCAGTGTGGCATCGATGAGCAGCGCTACTCCAGACTCCAGTGCTTCATTGGAAAGAGGGTCCACCCCAGACTCGACCCTTAAACCCACACAGGGTAGGCGAAAACTAGCCCCGTCCTCTGATCATGATGAAGGAGGCTGGTCGGGTAAGGTGACATATAGTTGCCCTTATTGTTCCAAGAGAGATTTTAACAGCCTGGCTGTTCTGGAGATTCACCTGAAAACTATCCATGCAGACAAACCTCAACAGAGCCACACTTGTCAACTGTGTCTAGACACCCTGCCTACACTTTACAATTTGAATGAGCATGTGCGCAAGGCACATCGATCCAGTGGGGGTTCTTCATCCAACTTTCCCCTTCTGCAGTTCAGCAATGTGTCTGCTTTTCACTGCAACTACTGCCCTGACATGTTTGCAGACATCAACAGCCTTCAAGAGCACATCCGTGTCTCTCACTGCCTCCCTGGTTCTGTGGTTGCTGGCTCCACCACTCTGGAGGGCAACCATGCCTTCTTCTGCAATCAGTGTTCAATGGGTTTCCTTACAGAATCCTCTCTCACTGAACACATCCAGCAGACCCACTGCAACAGTGGAGGTGGTGTGACCAAGATGGAGTCGCCTGTATTGCAGCCTTCACAGTCCTTCATGGAGGTCTACTCCTGCCCTTACTGCACCAATTCTCCAATCTTTGGCTCACTTCTCAAGCTTACTAAACACATCAAAGAAAATCACAAGAACATCCCACTAGCCAACAACAAACGGAAAGTCAAAGTAGCAGACCTGAGCCCTGCCTCTTCTGACGTAGAGATCTCCTCCCCTAAACGCCACAGAGTTGCCGGTGATGCTACTCAGGCAGGTGCTAATGGGGACTACCCTTGCAATCAGTGTGACCTTCGTTTCACCAGCTTTGAGGGTTTCCAGACCCACCTCAAGTCCCACCTGGAACTCCTACTGAGGAGACAGTCCTGTCCTCAATGCAACAAAGAGGACTTTGACTCACAAGAGTCTCTGCTGCAGCACTTGACCATCCACTACACCACCACCTCCACACAGTATGTTTGTGAGAGCTGTGACAAACAGTTCTCCTCTGTGGATGACCTGCAAAAGCACTTGCTGGACATGCACACTTTTGTGCTCTACCACTGCACTTTGTGTCAGGAGGTATTCGACTCCAAGGTCTCTATCCAAGTCCATCTGGCAGTCAAACACAGCAATGAAAAGAAAATGTACCGGTGCACAGCATGTGCCTGGGACTTCCGCAAGGAGAGTGACCTGCAGACGCATGTAAAGCACACTCACCTAAATCAACCTGCTGGGCCTGGGGTTACTGGCAAAGCTCGCAAGTGCATATTCTGTGGGGAGAGTTTTGGCACAGAGGTGGAGCTTCAGTGCCACATCACTACCCATAGTAAAAAATTCAATTGCCGCTTCTGTGGGAAGGCCTTCCATGCTATTGTCCTGCTGGAGAGACATCTCAGAGAAAAGCATTGCATGTTCGATGGAGGAAATGGCAATGGAAATGGAGGAAGTCAGAATGGAACTCCCAATGGGGTGACTCAAAGCTCTAAGCGTGGAGGAGGAGGTTCAACTGCAGCTGCTGAGCAGGCTGACCTCCAGAACATGCTCTTAAAGGGAGGCACCCAGGAAACAACCAATAGCCATGAAGCCAGTGGAGGAGAGGAGGAGATAGATGCCTCAGAACCGATGTATGCTTGTGACATCTGTGGTGCTGCATATACCATGGAGTCCTTGCTCCAAAACCATCGTTTGCGCGATCATAATATAAGGCCCGGCGAGGATGATGCAGGGTCCCGCAAAAAGAAGGCTGACTTCATCAAGGGCAATCACAAGTGCAATGTCTGCTCAAGAACCTTCTTCTCAGAGAATGGCCTGAGAGAACATGCCCAAACACACCGTGGTCCAGCCAAACACTACATGTGCCCCATCTGTGGAGAGCGTTTCCCCTCTCTGCTTACCCTCACAGAGCACAAGGTCACCCACAGTAAGAGCCTGGACACTGGGACCTGCCGCATCTGCAAGATGCCCCTGCAAAGCGAGGAGGAATTCATTGAGCACTGCCAAATGCACCCAGACCTGAGAAACTCACTGACAGGCTTCCGCTGTGTGGTCTGCATGCAGACTGTTACCTCCACCCTAGAACTGAAGATCCATGGCACCTTCCACATGCAGAAGCTTTCCTCATCAGGGGGCAGCGGTGGAGGAGGAGGGTCAGCCTCATCATCTCCCAACGGCCAGTTGCAAGCCCACAAGCTCTATAAGTGTGCTCTCTGCCTGAAAGAGTTCAAGAACAAGCAGGAGCTTGTCAAGCTGGACGTCAATGGCCTGCCCTTCGGGCTTTGTGCTAGCTGCATGAGCCGAGGCACTAACGGTCAATCGTCCAGTGGGGTCGTGACCCCTCAGGAGCCAGGGGAGAAGGGCGCCTCCGGGCTACGATGCCCTGAGTGTGCTGTGAAGTTTGAGACCTTGGAAGATCTGGAAAACCATGTTCAGGTGGACCATCCTGAGATGAGCCCAGAGACCAGTGCAGCTAAGAAAGCGACGGAGGCCTCACCGGTCCCTAAAGTAAGTGTCTTGTATTGCTAACATATTGTCTCGCAATTTTGCACTTTATGTATTTTGACCATATGTTTAATTATTTTGTGTGTAAAGTGCCGTTGGATTACTGTTCAGTTTCGTTGTACACTGTGCAGTGACAAGGCATCTTATCTGTCTGGCCTTATACAAGGAGAAATTGTGTGGAAAATTGTTCCATTTGTTGAAATATTGTAGCTCTCAGTCATTCTGGCAGTTTATAACACAATCAATAATCATCAATATATCTCAGCTTTGCATCAGAAAATGAGATGTGAGTACAAAATAACCGATACAGTTTAAGGAATCCATGTTTTGTAAAAGAAGCACTAAAATAGTTACCTTGATGTGATCTTGTTATCCCCTCTTATTATGTTTTTGTCAGATGTATGAGGAATTTTGTGGTATGTCTTATTTCCAGCCTACGTTATGGTAGTATTTTTGTTGTTCTAGTTTTCCAGTATGTACTGGCTCGTACAGAGATGTGTGAACTCATGACTGCATTACAGATGGTTCCGTTGTCTAATCCTGCTGGTCTCTATTGTACAGCCTGTTTGCTTTATTAGATATCGACAGTTAACTTCCAAGGTCACTCTTTACCTGTGCTTCTTGTCTTGTCTTTTGTGCCTTGACTTCCTAACAGATAGGAACATTTTGATGGCCATATACAGGGAAAGTGTGTGTTGTGGAAAAAAAACAACAACTTGTTTTGAGCCCTGATATCCTGTGCCTTGTCTTGCAGAAGAAGACGTATCAGTGCATTAAATGCCAAATGACCTTTGAGACAGAACGAGAGATCCAGATCCATGTTGCCAATCACATGATAGGTGAGTGGAACATCCTTTTTTTCGTGCTTGCGTGTCTGTGTGTTACTGTGTGTGCGTGGCTGTTTGCCAGCCGCTCCTCCTGCTCTCCTCTCGTGCTCACTGCCCTGGCCCTGCCCAGCCCTCTTTCTCCCTGCACACAGGTGTGAGACAGACAGGTGAAATGAACAGCTCTATTTCTGGAAGCGCAGACGTCGCTCTCGACAGCTGTTCCATTGTTTAACACTTGACTGCGCAGCTGAGGCCACGGCTGCGGGTCTGATTGCTCTGTTAACTCTTCGCTATGCAGCCGAGACTGGGACTGCAGGTCTCGCTCCTTCTGCAAAGGCCAACAAACAATTAGGGTCTCTGTGTTTTTCCCCTTCACTTCACTCCTGGTCCTCATCTTGGGCAATTATCTGGACTGTGTTCTGTGTGGTTTTTTTTTTTGCCTCTATTTGAATAAAGCTGGAACTGCTCATACCAACGATTTCACATCGTATTTTCTGTAGTAGTTCATTTGCTGTTTGGTAGCAGTGGTAGGTACAGGGAATAATTTTTTGCCATGTGCTCATTACACACACATCCCTTAGTGTAGCGTTTATTTGATGCTGACCAAGTACAGGGTTAGCTAGGGGTAGACAGAGGAAGCCAGTGTTAGTGTTATCTCTGCCTGTTCTAATTACAAATGGCAAATCTTCTGACAGTGTTAACCAGACGTGCGATAAAGCTGAGTCAGGCTGTTGTAGTTTCCACCAGGCAAACGACATTTCCCATCCCGTGGCCCAGGCTGTGGCTGAGTTGTGCTGCACAATTCCCCAGCAGTTGTTTTATGTGCTTCCTCCCTCTGTGCTGTTATTCTTTAAGTAATAATTGCTGCAGCAGCAGACTGTAGTGTAGATTAACGAGCAGGGCCTGTGAGTAATTTCACAGAACAAACGGTGCAACACCTCGAGCCTCAGCGACTTCTTCAGGCCTTACAGTCTATACAGTAGAGCCTGATGCATCCAGTTGCTTCTGTTACCCAAACTGGCTACAGTTGTGATTCCATAGAGCTTGCAGCTGGTGTTGCTGTGTTTCCTAATGCTAGTAAGGGAAGGGGGTAATTCTGCATTTAACATGCCCTCAGTCTCTTCTTAATATTCTCCCTCTAGTAAGATTACCATGCCCATGAATGGCACCCAATTACTTCCCTGTTTAGGCTGTTATCCATTACGAGCCAAAAAGGGCACCTTCTTGACCTTCTCTTTGCCCAGCCCTTTCCAGGCTTGCCTGACTCATCAACCATTCAGTTCAATCTGGGCTGGGGTATAAGCACCACCCCCTTCCCCAGCTTCATCCTTCTTTTCTCCTCTCTCTTTGAGGATGGGGGCCCGCACGTGAGAGGGGAAGGCGGATCGTTTGCCTCTCCCTGCTGCCATGGAGGGAATTTTGGGTTAATTAACATCGTAATTGTCAGAAAAGCTGGAGGAGATTAATTATGGAATTGAGGCAGATTATTTTAAGTGCTGTTATTATTTTATTATTTTTTTCCACCCTTCTTCAAAGATTGATGACGTCTTGGCATAATAAAAAAAAGAGGAGAGAGCAGTGTATTAACCTTTATCAGACGCCGTGTTAGCGGGCAGAAAATTGCAGCGAGATCACAGAGGAGCTCTAACTGCAGCGTACTCTCGCTCCACTCCTCTCCTTTCTGCTGGAGATTACGAAACAATCATTAAAAAGCTACACTATCTGTCAGCTTTGATATATGACTAGCAAGGATATTATAACGCTTTGATATTCCAGCCCCTCTTTTTCTCCTCAAATCCATGAGGATGCGCACAGCTTGTTACAAAATGGTGTCTGTAGTTTGCCGTTTGCTCATCTGTATTGCTTTATTGCACTACACCAAAGAACTCTTCACTGTACACAGCTCACTTCAGTGCAGAGGTCATGTGACTTGACATTAATCCTTAAAGATTCCCTACTATTCAGTGTAAACAAAGTAAAGCTGTGTTGATAAACTATCCCAGTAAGCACACCCTAATGTGTTCCCCAGACAATGAGGTCTATTAGTATATATATACACAAATACGCATTACACCTGTAGAAGATTTTTGTGACATGTCATTCTAAACCCATCGGCATTAGTATGATCTGGTCTCCCCTTTGCAGCTAAAACAGCTTTCACTCTTCTGGAAAGGCTTTACACCACTTCATTTGACTGACACTCAGCATTGTGCTTGGTGATGTAAAACTTGCATGCAGCAGCTCGGCCATGAAAACCCGTACCATGAGGCACCTGGTGTAAAGTGTTTGTACTGATGTTAATGCCAGAGGAGGTTTGAGCTCTGCAGCTGTTTAGTCAGCAGCTCATTGAGAACTTTCATGCACTATGCAGCTCAGCACTCAGCGACTCTGCTCTGTAACTGGTCTGCCACTTCATGGCTAAGTTGCTGTGGTGCCTAAACGCCACTCACAGTTGATTGCTGAATGTCTAGCAAGGAAGATATTTTACAAACTGACTTGGTGCAGCAGTGGCGTCCTATTACAGTACCATCTTACGCTCACTGCACTTCATATATGAATTACAGCATTAACTTGTTTTAAAAGGCCCATATTATGGAATCGATATGCAGAAAATAAAGCCTTGTTCAGACTACCAATATCGAATCCATTTTGGCATGCACAAATGGTATCCAGATTGATTTTTTGCTAGCAAAAAACATAAAATGTAATTTTTGCCACCTAGATAACCTTTTAGGAAGAGGGTTTCAATTAAATTCCACTTTAACTTTTAGAGGTTTGTCTTGGTTTGGACACTTTACAGAGTGTGATTCAAATACAGTGTGACAGAAGTGCTGGGATATGCTATGTAGTTACTGATGCCTGGGTCATTACCACAGCAAACCATGCAGAAAGGTTGATGATGTCTGAACACACAAATCAGATTACTTCCTGAATCCACTTATTCAGTCTAAAGCAGTTTAGCCCTGTGTTTCAGCCCAGACTGCTTTTTTAATAGAGCTCAAAAAGGGAGCCAATTAGAATGGAGACCCACTGTATATGGTAGGCACAGTAAGAAAAACAACCCGATGGATAAGAAGGTTATGGGGTAGGTGGACCCCAGGGGGGAAAAGTCCAAGAAACAATGAGAATATGAGCTTGATGCATGTATCGGTTATTGGGCCACAACTAGGTATTAATTATTGTTTATTGCTATCATTCCAGAAATTCCTTATTTGTGCGTCCCTAGTGAATTTAATGTATGTCTAGTTGAATGGCAGTAAAGAACATGATGGTACCTATTCACTCTTATTCATTGTTTGGCAGTTGTAGTCTTGTACCTCAGTTTTTTAAGGTACCATATATTTTTATCTGTACTCATGTGTGAGTCCCTGCCCATTTTCACCCACATATACTCAGCCTAAAATATGATTGACGTCTCATTTGTGCACGCTAACACCCCCACGCACTCATACCTTTTTTACCTTTCCTTCTCTGCATGTTTGCTGACACACCTTCTTGTATCACTCTGCCTCAGAGCTGATGTTTGCGGAGGTGTGATCATACCGCACCAAAAGCCCCAGTCTCTCTCCCTCTCTCTGGCACTCCCTCCCTCCCTCTTTTCTCCCCATCGCCGAGTGATCATTACCGCTGAGGTGACACCTCATCTCAATCAGTTTAACCAGTCAAACCTGCAACATCTGCTCTTCCTCTGCTCTCCTCTCTTCTCCTCTCCTCCTCCTCCTGTGATCTCCCCACCACTGCGCGGTGTGTGTCGGTTCCTTTGCCGTCACTCCGCTCCACTAGCAGGCCCCCGGGGAGCACGGGATACAAATGCACCCCAAAACAGAAAAAGAAAACCCGCCCCCATAAGCCTCTCAGTCACAGGGACTTCCTAAAACCACAAAGACTTCTGTCCTCATCTACGTGGTTAAAAGAACAGCCATAGATGTGTACGACAAACTGCATTCGTGTTGGTTTCAAGTCTCTTGGCTGTCGACTGCCTGTCATTCGTTGTAAGCAGAGGTGAGTTGAGCGAAGGCATTCGACGCAGGGCTCGGGCTACCACGGTCTGCTGGAAAGGAGCTTGATTACTTAGTGACGGGAGGAGGAGGGGTGGAAAAAAACTGCCTGGTGTTTTAATTAATCCGACTGGTGCGGCAGGCAGGCACGATCAGAGCGCCGTTCTCCAGGAGGCGGCGGGCCTGGAGGAATGTGGGTTTATTTTTCCCTCTGCCTGTTGATTGAACCCGTCTGATTATTTAATGTAGACGCGCACTCGGCTGTGCGGAGAGACTGCGTAAATACGTGGCGCTCTCGCTCCGGCGCGGCGGTGTGTGATTACCAAGAACAAATTTCATTAACGCACCTCCGATTCTGACGCATACATGATCAACCAAACCATACATACATCCATGGGCTTATACAGTGTAGCAAATGCATTTATTAACTGTGTGCTCCTATCCGGAGTGCCTGGCCTTAGGAAATCATGAAAACATTTTAAACTAAAGGCTGCTAAATGGATAGATCTCATTCTTTAAAGAGTCATTTATTGAAAGCTTCCTCAGGGAATCAAAAGTGGTTCATTGCACAGTTTGAATTTGCAGTGCTTATTTATAGCACAACAGTGCACAATAATTAAAAACGCTAAATAACTGTGTTATGTTGGGATTAGTTTTGCTGATCATGTATTCATTTTCCTTAAACATGCTGGGCTAGTTGACAACATAGGTTAGACAGTTAACAGGGTATTTATGTATGATGTGTGAACACAAACAACAGTAAAACATAAAAGCAGCTGTCTGCAGAACTGTACCCTTCTGGCAGCCTGAGTGTTTATGCTGTTCACTCTAAGCAGCAGAGCTAAACTGTACATTGGCCTTTCTAGCATTGATTGTATCTATGGTCCTTTAAGAATTAGCCTCCTTTCATATTTTCTTGGCTTGCTTGTTTTTTGTGGATATCCTTTGGTCTGCTCTAATAGGAGGTCAGCGTGGGGTTCCTTAATGGTGGAGGTACAGGATAACTGTAGATGAAGTGCTTAAGGGAGAGAAGCTGCTCAGGAGCAGACTTCTCACTGTATAATCTAATCCTGTAATGCGGTAGATTTCCCCAAAGCTTCACCCCTTCTACGGACACCACTCGGGCTGAGCTAGGAATCATTTTCACACACACACATGTAACAAGTCTTCGACGTCTGTCAAATAAGACTACACCTAAAGGTAACTTAGTCAATAAGAACTGGCCATTATAATGCATTTTCTTCCAGTGCATTTGGTATTAGTGAGGTGGCTTAGCAGTTTCCGTAGATAGTGGTGGGAGTGAGAGGTGAAACACGTTTATAGTAAATGTTATTTTCCCTTCCACCTGCTACCCTGTGGAATATTCAAAAATTAAAAGAAGTGTCAAAATCAGTCAGGCAAAAGTCATTACATCTTGATGGAAGGTAATATGATTGCAGTGTAAAAACTGGTCACTGTATTTTATTAAAATGCTTTTTTGTTTGCTGCTTTTTTCTTCTTTTTTTTACTAGACAGATATTTCACATTGTCAAACCTTCTCAGGTTTCTCATCAACGTGAGAATACTTGGTCCCCACAAAAAAGAGAAAAACCTTTTTTTTATGTCTTAAGTTTTCTTCCTTTAAAGGCAGACTGAGATGCAGATTACAACCTTCTGATACAGTTCTCTCTCCAGCTATTTGAGGACTAGATTGAGGGGCCACGTAAAGAGGGCTGCTGAGTATGGGAGTTGATCATCCTCTCATTCTCACCGCGCACTACCTAAAGGGACACTATTTATGACGACTGCCTGGCAAGAGATAGACATAATCACAGCAATAATACTGATAATATTCTGTCTACACCCTGAAAGTAAATTACTGGAGGGTCCGTTAGACCCCTTTATTTCCTCACTGAGTGACAGCCTGGCACTGTGCTGGATTATCGCACCTGCTCTGACCAAACAACTCCAAATTACAGGACTGGACAGTCCAAGAGAGGCCGAGAAGGACAACGAGAGAGGGAAGTGAAAAAGTGGAGGAGCTGTTACAAAAACAATGGAGGGATAGTAGAGTAACAGAAGTGCTGGTGTATGATTAAACGTCATGGCCTTGAGAGACTTGTTTCAAATTTATGCAGCCAGTTTGTTTGTTTGCGTAAATGGCTTTTTGCGCATACTTTGACTAGATTCTGCAGCACAGTGCACCAAGTTCATTACAAGCCTATGCACCACGGAAACTTATTCTGCATGCTGAACCTGCTCAAGGTGAAGCAATCAGGGACAACCTTCAGACCAATCAGGGACAACCTTCTTACCAAGGTGGACCCGTCTGGTCCCTTAAGGTTTTTTCCCCTTTGCAACATCTGTGGCGTAAATATAATAAATAAAATGTCAGTGGCAGAAATCATCATTTTGCATAGACCTCAAGAATAAATAGCAGTTAATACTAACCACTAACACCGTGGCAGCAGAGACAGTGTTGCTTTCTACTATTATAAAGCAACAGGTATAATTTATTAAAAAGTAAAAAATTTACCTGTGGTTCTTTTTGTGAGGTTTTGTGGTTTAGTCAGGAACTTCGTCTTTTACACTGAGTGTGTTTGGTCAGACAGGTCCCTTGTTAGCCTCGCAAAGGACTGAATAAAACTTGCTTGTTTGTATAAAAAAAGTTTTGAAACAGTGTCAAGCTTTTGATAGGCAGTATACATAGCGGCAACACGTTATTAGTTTTTCCTAAATATGAGTAATTCAGAGAATGATGCAGAGGCTCTGTGGGTTTACCTTCATTTTAATATAGCAAAGCCCCACTGAGAAAGACCTCCCAGTCCTTTGCTGGGCTCCCCCCATGAGATGTGTGTGTGTGTGTGTAATCACATTCATGGCGGTGCTTGAGTTTTAATTTTAGTCTCCGTTTAGAGCTGTCCCCCTTGATACCTACCCGAGTGATGTGGCGCGCCCTGCTGGTTGGGGGGAGAAACACACACACACACACACACACACACACACACACACACACACACACACACCCCGTACACTTTCACCACCACACACACTCCGACTTGCATGCTCTCACACCTGCAGGGGGCACCCCGTGGGTCTGCAGCTGCACAGCGGAAAACAATAAAGCCCGCAGAAAAAGGAGCCTGCATGTTCCTGAGAGACCCCCACACACAAAGAGAGAAAGCGAGGCAGACAGAAAGAGAGTGAGAGACTGACTCAAGTAACAAACAAAAGCAACAACCAACACGTAATAACAAAAACAATTCATGGAGGATCCAGGCCTAGGCTTCCTGTTCTGATTTTGACATGCTCTTGACATTCCTTGTGATAAGGTGGGATGTTCTGGAGCATTTCCGTTTTGCTAGGCAGCGCAGGCCTGCTCGCTCTGCTCTTTGGTATGTTTGTCTGAGTGTTATGTGGCTCCTCAGGGCTCTGCTGTTTTTCTCTAGTTTTCTTATACTTTGAGTGTGTGGGCAGAATCATGAAGTGTGTGTGTGTGTGTGGGTGTGTGTGTGGGTGTGCGTGTGTGTGTTGTGCAGACGGACATGAGGAGAGAGGAAAGAGCGGAAGGGGGCTTACTCATTTCACTTCCCTCCTTGGTTCTCTCTCTCCTCTCCATCTCTCTCTCCCTCCCTCCATGCCTCTGTTGAGCACGTCATGAGGAAAAGCATGCAGACACTAATGCTGCACTAATCACCAGCGCCCAGAACTCACAGCACGCCCACTCTCCTCTCAATCGCCCTTAATCAGCCAACACATTTCAATTAGCATATTGTGTTTAACCTCACTTTCATCTGCCTTTATTAGTGGATTGAGCTGTAGTCAGCCTCTTCACCCCCCTCTGTCCGTCTCTCTGTTTTTCTCTCTCGTGCTCTCTCTCTCGCTCTTGCTCTCGGTCTATCATATTTTGCCCCTCTCTCTCTTACAGAGAAAGCTGTTATGGATATAATCAGAAAAAAAGGCCTGTGTAGTGTCATTAGGATTATTGCAGGCTCTGAACGGAAATATAGGGGTGGGATTTTGTAGCAATCACTTACCTGATGTAAGTACCCTTTTCTTCTCATTAGACACTACTGACCTTAACATTTACAACACAACAGCAATCACAGTGTTGTGGTCATATGTAAAAAGGTGTATGATACAAATGTGGTGATGTTCTATCTGTGCAATGCATTTGTGTTTCTGAAATGCCAGTACCAAAAATAAATGAGAGAGGTCTAATGGAATTGGATGTATATATAAAGGTGTTTTGTATGTGTCTGTGTGTGTGCAAACAACACTGTGATTTCAGTTACAGTTCTGATAGCTTCTGTTAAATTATACAGAATGTGGTACCGGCTTACACCAAAAATAACAGTACATGCAGTCCATATTTAAGTTTATTCACTTATAGATACTGTACGGGTGTGACTACTAGGTATTGGAATTGGAATTGGTAGTGCTCAGTAGCATTGGACCTCAGTACTTAGATTCCGCCATTTACTAGTGCTTTCTTGTTTGAATTTTGCTCCTAGGAACAGGTCATGAATCTGATGTAGCCAAATTTAGAAAGGTAGTGGTGAATGAGGCCTATGAAGTGTTTGGATTATTGAAATCTGATTCTTAACCGCAGTGATGGAATGGCGCCTGGTGAATGTGAGCCAGCGGAAGGCTTTGTTTATGATGTATTCATTTGATTTCATTTCAGAATTAGATTCATTAAAAATATGACATTGGCAACATGGGCATCACTGATACAGACAGTAAGATCAGCACGCTGAGCTGGGATTTAACTTCACAATGATTAGAGCAGGTCAGTAATAATAAACTTGACTCTGGCACAGACCGAGGATGACTCTCATGGACCTGCTTTTACCTATATCTTTGGTAGATTCACTCAGTAAGTTGGGTATCTTGTTAATGTCCAATCTTCAGTAGTGGCTTTTACAAGAGCATACTTGTGAGCACTACTCTGTCACATGAGAAGTAAATATGAGATGCGTCACTATTCATCACCAATCTCACAAAGAATTCCCCCCTCATTATCCATATTTCCTTTTGTCTGTCCCATGTCCCCCACCTCTAACTCCCATGTGAACATGGAGCTGCTGACTAACTGTCACCCTGCCTTCTCTTTCAACCCCTCCCTGCCTGTCGGACGGCCCATAGAGAGAGAGCCTGCCCAGCTTCCGCCAGGTTTGTCCCCCATCTCTCTCCATAACCCCCCTCAAACACACACACTACACTGCTTGTGGAGTGCAGGAGTAGGGAGGCAAAGCTATGGTGCAGTATTGTAGTGCAATGCATGACTAGATGACTTGTAGACTGGGACATAGTGTTCAGTTCACTTGCATTGCATTTCACTTCAACCCACTACCCCACCATTCTCCACTACCAAGGAACATGCATAAAACACACACTCATCCACCCCCTAAGTGGTTGTTTTTGCATGAGGCTGGGCTAGGGGCATGAGTAAGCTCAAGTACACACACACACGCGCGCACACACACCTGAACACAAACCTCTGGAGAGAGCAGCTAATGACGCGTCTCACTCCTGACTCTTACTTATTCATCCCAATGAGCCTGATGCCTGAAGCATGAACCCCACACGTCACCATGGCAACACCACACAGAAGATTGTCATTTGACCCCACAGTGATGTCACAGCGAGTCAGTATTGGTTATACTGTTTTGTGATTTGCTCCAACCTCTAAAATGTGGATTGTAGTATGCATACACTGTATGTCCAGCTGCTTGTAGGTACTGCTCAGTCAAGATTTCTCATGAAGTCACAGGTATTAATCAAGAGTTTTATACCTCTTTACTGAAGTAGCAGCTTCTGCACTTCTGGAAAGGCTTTACACTAGATATTGGAGCTAGGAGTGGGTAAAAAACAATACTGTGTAAAAGTAAATCACAATAATTTAAGACTTTTCATGGTTTCCAGTACAGAATATGTTTTTTGTCTTTTGAGTATTTCACACTCCTTTATAATAAGATAAGGGTCTGGTCCTGTCTTCACCTTTTAAAGATGCCAGCTGATTGAACAGTCTTTCCTTTAAGGACTTTGGTTACCCATAGCCCTAGTTATGCTTTGCAATGAAACTGAGTCGGTCAGTGTTCTAGACAGTATCCACATTATAGTGTACCAATATAACTGTAGCCCCCAACTCAACTTTGTCAAAATACAAAATATCTTGCAGCAGCTGCTAAAGAAGAACATGCTTGTGGGTGGTGTGTGCATAGGTCAGGTTTCTCTTAGCCTAAAACTGACTGCATATACACATTCTTTATCCAACACATAGTGTTGCATTGCCCCGGAGAATGTAATTCCACCTCTCCACAGTGGAAAACGGGGGTTATAGACCCTTCTAGCTGATGATTGACATTGGGTGACATCCCAAACTGTTGCCAGTGCTAGTTATTCTGTGTGCGCACAACTGAATGCAATGGGTACATTTTAAGTAGCTAATTTCAATTTAGGGTGTGCATCTTAGTGATTTCTTCCAGCCAATACAACACGAATGATTTCTCTACATATTGAGCAAAGCTCTGTCGCATACTTCTGCATTTGTGGATTTAGGAGAAACATGGAGAGACACATACATGCACAAGCACACACACACTGAGCCTGGTGAAGGGGACCTGGTGTGGTCTCTCTGTGTCAGTGAAGATTTAATGAGGCAGCACACAAGAAGCTTTAGAAGTCAATGGATGTGGATAATGTGGATGATAGCTCACTCCGCTGAGCGCCTATGCGTGTGTGTGCGCGCATGCCTGCGTCTAGCCTAAGGCCATGTGTGTGTGTGGCTGTAGACAACACCAGCCCTCTCCACTCGACACGCACATGCCGTTATTGAGAACAGAGCATTCCTCCAAGTGTCATTTATTTAAGCCATTGATGTCTCTGTTGTGTTGCGTGACGGGTAACTGAAGAAGTTTAAATGGCTTTGAACTCTTTTCACATGCCCAATTGACCTCCATTGAAATTCAAATGCCCATGAACCCACATTTAAAGTGCTAGGTAGACCAGAAACACTAACATGGCTAAAAGTGAATGAAAGCAAGTAGTAAACATTAGTATAATCTCATGGACTGAGCTTACAGAGTGGGCTCACCTCTAGCTTGTATTAGTGTTAATTGGATTAGTGTTGTAGTTCTGACCTTTGGGTACGTGCAGGTTATTCCTATCGTTCTGCTTAGCATTTTCCTCAACTTCATCTAGAGTGTTCACTTTTCTTTTTGTTCTTTTTCGTGGTCGTTCTGGTGAATTCGACTTGATCTTGATCCACCTATAGGCTTTTTTTTGCAGTAACAGTGACTAGATAAGCAATATTACAACACAGTTGGAGTTTCTGCTGCTTGCCTTTCAAAGTGGAGGTGTTCTTGAAGATGCAATGGCCGTCAGGTCCAAGCTTCTATTATGCACTTCATTTACCTGAGATAACTCAGCCAGTTTTTGTAATAGCATATTGAGTTACTACTTAATAATATGTTGTAAGAGGTAATATGTTCTGGATTTTAAAGGGTTAATTTGCATAATAGGTTCATAATATTGGGTATGACAATTTTACAATATCTAAATACATAATGGGAATGGTCAACTTACTACAGGTAAATATCATATATATTATAAAATGGCCTGTAAACAACAACCACCACTGTATAGTAGCTCACTGTGTAGCCTTTTTTATACACGGGACTCTTGCAGGTGCATTTGTTCTATTTTGTTTACAAGCTTCATATCTTGACTTTCAAGTGACATGATGTAGGACTGAATAATGCCTTGGGGTAACTGAATAATAAACTTATGGGTTAAAGTGTTAAGTATAATAATCATTACAGGCCTCAGATCTGTGTTAAGCTAGTGACTACTTGTTTCTGCTAGCCTTAGATCTAACGTATTACTCTTGGGTTTACCTGCTGCACATGTACAGTGTAATCACTAGTAAATCTCTAAGCTTAGATGGTGCTGGGTTAGCATGTTTTTGTCTGTCTGAATGAACCAAGCTTGGATAGGCACAGGTGCTTTGTTTATAAATACGAGGAGGATTTGTTCCTCAGTGACATGGTGCCCCTGAGCTTTTGGGCAGGGAGGTTTATGGCTTGTTGGTGGTGTGGTGGTCTCCACTGCAGACAGTGCGTGTGAGAGCGTGTGAACATGGGAACAGATGAGAAGCCCCTCATGCACATCCCACACCACCTGGAACTAGCCACGCGGAACCTCCAGGAGGCCTGTGCAGTTGCACTGGGGGCTATCAAAGAGGGGGCGTGCTGCCAGAGTGGCTGGATAAGGGAAAGCAGGGAGATGAAGGAAGAGAGGGGTGAGGAGGAAGTGGCGGAAGTCAAGAAGTGCACATGCTCATTTATACTTTGCATATGAGCAGTGAGACACACACTTCATTCTCTTAAGAGGTCGGCGGAGTATCGTTTGTTAACCGGTATTATGGTATCAGCTTTTGCGATACTAATCACAGGAAGGTTGTCATATGCAAAAGAATGACCTCTAACCAGTCTCAATGCTTTTAAAATGTTCATGCAATCAATGTGTTGTTAATATAATACAATATTTTATTATACAGAAGGCATATTAAGGTCACTATACATAGCAATGCAATCACAATACTACTGGTTGGCAGTGTGGCACAAACAGATCACATTACATCTAGACACTTTCATATTATGTACAATGATTAGTTTTTCTGGTTGAAACAGACAAAAGTGATTAAGCAGAGCTACATTTAAAGAAAATGCAGTCACAAACTATAAACTATGATTTCGTATTAATGCATAATATGATTATATATAATATATATATGGTACTGTGCCAATGATTTATGCCACCTGAAAAAAAACCCTAAAAAGCTATTTGGTAATGCCTTAAGAACGTGTTAATAAGACTTTATATAGCATTTATAATTGCATCTTTGCAGTTATTGTTACATGCATAACAGTTTAAAATGAGCATGAGTAGATGACTTTATGAAGTTCGGTTTCATAATGCATTGTATTAAATAGGCTAGCTCTCTGTGCTGCTAGCTATTTAGCTTTCGTTGCTAACTGCTAATAATCTAGCACCTGATGCTAGCTAGCCTAGCATCACAATGTAAAGTTAGCAATAAATAAACAAACACTATCATACTGCTTAATAACCAATCAATCAATCAATCAATATTTATTTATATAGCGCTTTTTACAACCAAGATTGTCACAAAGCAGCTTCACAAAAAATCAATTTGTTATAAAAAAGAAAAGAACCACACGGTTAATGTACAGACATGTGAGGGGGGGTGGAAAAATTGGGTCCAAGCCCCCCTTGAGCAAGCCAGAGGCAACAGTGGCGAGGAAAAACTCCCTTGGGTAAGGAAGAAACCTCGAGAGGGACCAGGCTCAAGGGCGGAACCCAACCTCCTCAGGTCAACCCGGATGAGACGAGAGAGACAGACAGAACTAACATAGAAGAACATCTAATAGATCCAGTCTGATTAGATCCAGTCTGATTAGTCCAGGAGGCAGTAACTGCAAGTTGGAGCCGACCATAATAAGCAGGGCCAGACGCTGGTCAGTGTAAGGTTGTGGTCATGCCGGGTGATGAAACAGGACAGGAGACACACAGTGGCGCTGATGCTCAGTTGCCTCTAGCTAATTGTTCAGGTGCCAATAACTAATGCTAGTAATTCATAATACACATAACGTTCTGCCTTTAAAACCATTTTAAAGCAGTCCCAGGTCCACCAAAAATCAACTCTGCCTCTAAATAAAAGGCACTTTAAGGCATTCCGTATGCCATTTAAACCATGCATGCATTTTTAAAGCATAATGAATACAGGACTCACAGATTCATAAGTGTGCAGTACCTGGTTTGATCAGTCAGATAAATTAAATGTGCTAGTGATGTAATTTGATGTAGAGCATAAGAAATTCTTGCTGTGTATAAATAAAACATTTGAGCAGAACTATAATACATCACAATATCAATTCACATTATCATACTGCCCACCCCTCCACTAGTACAGGAATATTCTCACACTGCCTCCACAATACTAGTGTTTTGTCTGTGTCATGCAGCTCTACTCTCTAACATTATCTTACGTTTTCAGCAAGTCAGTATAAATGCTCTGCACCTCTCCTTTCTCCAGTCCTTTTTTCTTTACCTTCTTTCTCTCTTATTCCTTCTCCCTCCCATCTCTGAGTAGCCCCTGCAGAGAATGTCATGTTGAAAAGGGAGAGAGGAGGAGAGAGGCGGTGATGTTTTTTGCCGAAATGTTTGTTTGCAAGGCTGAGTGGCGTCTGATCCCCCCGAGAACTCATTTTGCCACGTTTGCGCTTGATTTGCTTCTTATGCTGTTTATTAAAGGTAATTACAAGCTGTTTGGAGATCTATAAGAGAACTGCTCAGGGGGAGCCTCCTCCAAAAGGTGTGGGAACAGAATGGAAAATCAGCCACACTAGCGTCCAGTGCCGTCGAGACCGTGCGGGAGGGTGTGCAGGTGTGTTTGTGTGTGGGTGTGTGTGAAAGATAAAGGCCCACTAGATTAACGTGTACTTGCTTGAGTGTGAACATAGTTTTGCACTAGTGTGTCATTCCTGCTCTGTGGCGTTTATTTTGATAAGGGTCTAAATCAGCCCGTTAGTGGGCTGATGTGCCGATTGTGTGTGCCTATAAATGTGCATGTAAACTCAGGTACCACTAGCAGGGGTGCAGCTGCCCCTCTGTCTCCCCCATCCCAGGCCCTTCCAGGTGTGTCTGAGGCAGCTGCTGTGCAGGGGAGGGTGGGACATTTACAGGAGCTGCCCCCAACCCCCACCCCTAGCTAACACCCACCCACCCTACCGAGCTCTGTGAGCTAATTGTTAAAAAGACAAACAAGCCTCCCCGCCTTTGTGCACATAATGAACGTGGGCCAGCCGCAATTAGCTCCTCGCTTAATTCGTTAAGTATTCTGAATTTATTTTCTCGAGTGACAGCGGCATCTGTCGCAGCTGGTAAGAGAACTTCCGCCTATGTGATGCTGCGTTGGTGGCGTGTATGTGTGTGTAGGTGTGAAGTGACACTCTGTACATCAAACTCTGGGTTTCATGTGAAGGGAGGAGAGGTGTATGGTAGCACTTGATATATACCTGTATCATCAGACTGTGTGTGTTGTCAGTTTTCTTAGACATATTGCTCGTTCCTAAATCAGTTATAAGTTTGATAGTGAATATGAAAAAACATTTTTATAAAAAAACAATATTTAAATTGGAAACAGTAGTGGGAAGACCATAATAAACATATAATCCTAAAATTTGTGTGTCTAGGTAACAGTTAATTATCAGTCTGTCATCATTAAGATATTTCAGCCAATCAGATGTTTTGTGATCAGTGAGGGTGGGGTCTAAACAACTATTTGTTAGAAGGGCCATATTCCTGGCTGTATGCATTTTGTTAACAGCATTATTTATTAATTTAGAGATAAAACAGATTTATTAATGGTCATTGGGCATGCAAATCTAAAATGCAAGTTTATGTATTTATTTATTGCAGCACATTTAAAATCAGGAGGTGCATGCTGCCTTTGAGTCTTTCTCTGAGTTTTTGAGCAGGTGGAGTGTTCGGAAGAATGTGATAATAGCCGCTGATAGCTGTAAATTATCTTTATTTCAGTTATTCATGCAGAAATCATCCCCACACAAAGATACCGATATAAGCAGATGTGATTTTTCTAACTGGCCATTTCATACGCAGAACTTCCTCTGCATATCATTTTGTCTCAATAATGCAACACAGGTAAAGTTTTTAATGAGCAATAAAACAAACATGAACACAAATCTATTTTGCCCTGTGCATCCGTCTTGTGAAAATATCCACATGAACACAAAATTGTACTCACGACCTCCAAAGTCATAAGCAGGAACTTCCATGGAGGACTTGAATGCAGCAAATAGCCCAAAACACAGCAAATATCTAAAAGCAAATCCATTTAAAACGGTTGATGTAAATAGTGGAGTACAACTGCTAACGTAGTGCCACAATTGTAAAAGGACAAAAAAAAAAATCTGTCTATGATCGAGCTGACAGAGTTTCTACTGGTGACGAAAAAAGTGTAGCGGATGCAGAGTATGAGAAAATGAGAGAGATGGGTGGTCTGGAGTAAAGGCTTGGCTGTTTGCTACCTGTTTGCCCAGCCCGGTGTTTCTGGGCATGTGTGACTCTGCAGGTGAACACCCCTCCACCCTGCTCTTCCAGCTCCAACTCGGTTCCGCAAATAAAGCCCTCTAAACAGCGGCTGATAATTAACATCTGCTGTCTGGTGTGATCTTGCCTCTGCACATCAGCTCTGCGCGTGAGTGGGAGGAAATGTGCGGATGTCGCAGCTCATCAGCGCTCTCCCACAGACGAGCGAGGGAAGGGTCCCACAGCGACGGGGCGGAGGCCCCTTGTGTGTGTGTGCGTGCACACGCGTGTGTTTTGCTCGTGTGTGTGGGAGAGAGAGGCCCACCTGGGACCGGTGTCTTCAAAGGCGTCACTCGGAGGAGTGCAGAGAGGTGCCTGCTTGACAGGAGCCCTCCAGCTTTGATCCTGGAGAGAGGGAGCGCTCAGGGGTTAAAAGGGAAGTGAGGATGGAGGAAAGGAGAGAGGAACGAGTGCAGAGCCAAGATAAAGAAGTGCGACTGTGAAAGAAACATAGAGAATAAAACAGAGAGAGAGAAAGAGGGAGACAAGGCCTTGGGGGGGTAGGTTTACTCTCCATTAGATCTGATTTAGAGCTGATCTGAAAGCTCTTTTGCCCTTATGCTATGCCCTGACACTCTCCTCCTCAGCAGCCTTTGCAGTTGTTATGTATACAAGGACGTGCCTGGCTTTTGTGTATTGCTCAGAGCCAGCTTGCGAAACAAAGGCATAACGTCTCTTGATTCGTTGGAATCACGTTCATTTCACCGCAGCCTCAGCAGCACCCCACAGGAGACTGCAGGGGCAAGTTCTGTGTGTTTATTATATCTGCGTAAGTAATTGCAAGGAAGTAATCTCCAACTATGCCCAGAAATTGCACAAAGAATTGTATTATGAAATATTCTGATAACTTGTGAACTGTACGTCCTTGTGACAGCAATAATTGCAGCTTAGTTTATTTTCAAGCCATGTGATTGGTCCAGCATTGTCCTGCTGCATCCTGATTGGGCAAATCTTCTCCAAGGATTTCCCTTGAAGTCAAACAGCAATTTTAGGCCTCGGACTGATAGCGAGATGGAGAGATAGAGAGAAGAGCAGAGAGATTATTGGGCCTTACTGAGATGGAGGGATGGGAGAGCAAAGTGGAGAGAGAGATGGAAGAGGAGAGAGGGGAGATTAGTGGGCCTCACAGAGATGGAGGGATGGGAGAGTGAGGTGGAGCAAAAGAGAGAAAGGAAGGGAGGGTATGGATGGAGAGGGATCAGTGGGACAGGGGAAATGGGGGGGATTTGGCAGGGACCGCGAGAAGAGACAAGGGGAGAGGAGATGAGAGAGGGAGCAAAGGAAGAATGCAGGATCAGCGAGAGAGAAATGGGGGTGGGGTGGGGGGGTGGATGGCTGGTCAGAGCATGTGCTGATGGGGTGGGTTGACCTTCGGAAGCGAGGAATGGAGTGAGAGATGGAGAGAGAGCCGGAGAGGAGGATGAGGCTCAGGCTGACAGGGGCTCTCCTGGTTTTTGGCAGGAGCTCAGTGTGCGCGGTGAGCAGCTGGACTTCATTAGGCGCTGGTGTTAATTACTGGGACCGGCCTGCAGCCGCCCGCCTGCTCACACAAAACACTCGCCGTAATTCAGCCAGGGTCACCTTGAAATCGATCATTTACCATCAAAGAGAGGGAGAGAGAGGATGAGTGCATCAATGAAAGTGAGAAACAGAGGCAGTGTGCTATGTTACACGTTTACACCTTGAATTAACATGTTTTGTGTCTGGATTGTACCTGGACGAACTCTGGCTGGATTCCACCACTAGAATGTTTTACCTGTTTGACCAAATGAGGTCTGATTACATCTTCCGTGTGTGAAAAGCATGTCAGCTCAGACATCACGTTTTGTTTGTTTGCTGTTATAATGCAACACGACCAGGTTTGCTTGGACACTTTCTTGGGCCTAGAATACATAAAAGCTCTTGGTTTGGGACTAACTTGTGTATCCTCCATTATTCGTTTGGGTTGTGTATCAGTGTTAGTCAGTGCATGTCACATGTAATTGGATAAGGAAATTAAAGTGCATTACACTTCTGTTCAGTGCAGTTCAGATCACTTTCTGACCCCTAAGAATATTATCTGAGTGATGCGATCTTAATCTTTTCAATGCATCCTGAGCACCTGGCTTTTCATGCAGGCAAATTAATTCTAGTAACCAAAAAGCAGGTTCATTCAGAGTGTGAACAGGCCCAATAGCAGTGTGCTATTTGGACAGATCTCAAATCATATGCACTGAGCACTCTTAAAGGGCCCATACCACAGGATTTTTTTTTGTTGTTTAATTCTAGAGATTTAATTGTAAAATTACAAATGTCCAAGTAAAAAAATTAACTGTATCTATAGCATTGTAGATGGACCTCATTGGATAAAAATGCCAGACAACATGTTAGGAGTCCTCTAGCAAAAGGAGTTGGCCAAAACTTGGAATTTAAGCGTAGTCAGACGGCCAAAACACGTTTGCCTCCGTAGTTTTGCACTTGAGGCTAATGTAGCTAAGTAACAAGTGAAGAGTATGTAAAGGAATTAGCACTGTGCAAACTGTTTACCTAAATTATCAAAAGGCCAGCACCCACCAGTGGGCCCAGAGTGCTACTACACCTATCAGTACCTAAGAACGGCCTGACCAGTTTGAATTGTAGTTCTTGTGAGTAATATGTTCTAGTATGTAATAATGATTTACATATGCCTGAAACCAAATTGTAAAGTAATCCCAAATAGACTGGCTTATGTGGTGCCTGACACTGTATGAGGGTTGGGGTTGTCTATACAAACGATCAAACGTAGGCTGCATAGCCTGTGTCATTGATATAAACAGTCAATAGCCAGTTTCTGGCCAGGTTACCTCAAATAGTCTAATAGGGTCTTCTATACTAAGGTCTAGCTGCCCAAGCACCATTGACACATGTTTTTGGAAGAAGGTGAGGAGAGGCTACAGTAGTTCACAGAAATCTCCTGACGTGTTTTCACTAATATGTGAACCAGAAACTCTACAGCATGAGCCATTACAGGCACTCACATTGAGAGTCATACATTTACTGTAAGTTGCTGTCACACAGGGCAACATATGGGTTTGTCTTGGCAGCACTAGGGTAATTACAATCTACTGTAGGAGGACAAAGAGAGACAAATGGGAGAGGGGAGAGGGCATGAGAGAGATAGAGGGCTAATAGTTTGCTTTTCCAGCACGCTCCCTGTGTACCAGAGGGGTACAATAGACCCCTTTATTCCAGCTTTTCACAAAAACAAACGTCTACTGGTCTCTGCTCTCTATAATACAAAGGTCTAATACAATCTCCTCCTTAATTCTCAGCCATGTCAGTTTTTCAGCCTTTCTTTCTTTTTTCTGTCTCGCTCTACTCTTTTCTTTTTTTTACCTGCCTCCTCCTCCCTGAAGAAAATCAATGCATTCTGATTTGGTAATTTCCCATGGTGCCGAGCTCTGCGTTCCCTGTGCTGAGAGAGGTGACAAATCCGGTCATGGCGGTGTGAACCTCTCTCTCTCTCTCTCTCTCTCTCTCTCTCCACCTCTGTCTCTCCTCTCCATCTCTTCTCTCTCTCCTCGTCTCCTCTCTCTCTCTCTCTCTCTGCTCGTCTATTCGCCACACACAGTTTTTCATCTTCGTCTATCTTTCTTCTGTTTCCACGCCTGTCTTTGGTTTCTCTCCACTACTCCTCCTGTCTCTCACTCTCACTCTCGTCCTCTCTCTCTCTCCTGTTGTCTCTCCATCTCTCTCCTTCTCCTATTCTCTCCATCTCTCTCAATCTCTCTCATCCCTCTCTCTCTCCTCAATCCCCTTCACCTCTCCTCCCCCACTCTCACTCCCCTCTCCCCCCTCCCCCTCTCCCCCCCCGTCTCTCCTCCCTCTCCCCCTCCCCTCCCTCCCGCCCTCTCCGCTCCTCCCTCTCTCTCCCCGCCTCTCCCGCCTGGGACGTCTGTGGAGGAGCGCTCGCTCGAATTTGTTGGAATTTCGCAGCCCTTCCCGGCGCTCTGGTGAAAAACACTCATTTGTGACGGTGCCAAGCTGCTAATGGCGGATGGCGGGGTCCGTGCCGAATCCCACCTCCGCTCCCCGGCGCTCGTTATGGCGGCCTCGGCGCGCCGCGCACCCCTCCCCTACATCTGCCAAACTCAGCTGCGAGGGAGCGGCGTAATTATCCCGCCGGAGCCGCACACGCCTCCACGCCGTCACAACTGGGGCTTCATTAGAGACCCGCAAGAGTGCCCCCGTGTGTGTGTGTGCGCGCATGAGTGTATGTGTGTGTAAGAATGTGCTATGTTTATTTGAGAATGTTTGTGGACGTCCTTCGTGTGCTTGTGCAAGGAGACCAGTGGAGCGGATAGTTTGTTGGAGAGTTTAGTTGTTCCGTACACTGTAGTAGCTTTTTGGTTGTACTGTGTGTGTGTGTGTGTGTGTGTGTGTGTGTGTGTGTGTGTGTGTGTTTGAGGTGTGGTGTCGGAGCTAATATGCTGGTGAGTACACAGTTAATGAGTGTGTAAGAGTGTGGGTGAGTGTGGAGCTGATGAGCGGCTCTCAGAGGTAATTTGGTGCCAACCTCCCAGCAACCCCTCCCACCCTCAACTGCTATGTCCCTACAGAGCAGGACCTAGATTCCCTCACTATAACACTAACACACAAAGGAACAATGCACACAAATGCTCCACTAAAAAAGATAACACTGGGAGAGACACTGTGATCTGTTACAAGTCTTTATTGGACGGCAGTCACATCACCAGCCTTACTTGATCAATTCAGATGTTTTCCTTGTTTTGCTTAAATGTGGTCCTTCTGCACTGACTGTTGAAGTGGTTCGTGTGATCCATGTTCATGCTAATGCACTTTGGACTTTTGGACTTTTTGCAATTTGGATGTTCAAATGGCCTTCAACATCCTGTCAGACTGTTCTCATACTGTATCTACATCCAAATACGAAACTGATACTTAAATATTGTTTGCAGAGTCTTAACAAATGTCTGCTCAATCGGTTCATTCTAGGAAACTGATTTTAAATGGGTCGCAGCTGGCAATGGGATTTCTATTCATTATTTATCATTCTAAAACTGAAATAGTTAATCCAACAAAACAGTTCAGTTAACCTTAGATGGTGGTGGGTGGTTCGTCAGAAGGCATTTTTGTTGGAGGGGGCTTTTTTAAATATTTATCCCAAAGACTGTTGTTCTGTCACTGGGCTCAAAGTGGAAATATGTATTCTTATATATATGTGGTCTATTAAAATGCCGCCACTCAGCTTCCATCAACACCGTATCAAGGATATCTGTTAATTTCCCTCGTATTCATGATGCACTGGCATGATAACTGATTTTAAATGGCATATATTTGCAAAAAGACACAGATTGGTGCAAAAATCTGATTTGTATCACAATTAAGCCAAAAATTCACATTTGGGCCAAAAAAATCAAATTGTGTTTACATTTAGGCAAAGAAATCTAGATTTTTCCACTTCTGCTCTGGAATTTAATACATTAATACTTCTGTATCTGAACTTATTCACTCTTAATAACGCTGGACTAGATGATTTACACCAAATCGGTTTTAGATAGGAGTCTTCCCAACTGTCAGAGTTTTGTTCTCTATTTCCCCCTTGTTCTGTCTTTTCATTTCTCTCCTCCTCTAAAGTGTCCCTGAGACTCTAATTGTAGAGCTGCGGTCCTTTTCTTTCTTACTTTCTGACACACTGTGCTGTAGTAATTGCAGGGTGGTGTGTGTGGCGGAGAGGTGAGGTATGTGTGGCATTGAGAGCGAAAGGTTATTACTGTCTCCTGCTCTGGCGGCCCCCTTGCTGAGCAGTCCCGTATGCCTGCTGCCTCTCGCTGCACGCCGGCACATGTGATGCAGCCCTGACTGTGCTGCTGCGGTGGCTGCATGCTGCTCACACACTCTCTGAGAGTCAGGGAGTGAATTCACTTCCTCATAGCTTTCAGACTGCCAGGGCCAGATATATATGCCAAGTTGCCAGTTTATTAGAAACACCCATTTCCATTGAATCGGAAACTACCATGTAGGTGCAGCTAGGATGTTGCTACAAGCCTTAGACTCAGCCGTCAGTTTTGGAGGAGATTGACACGTTGTCTCCTCTGGATAGAGAATAGTCCACCAACTAAAGTTTTTCACCCAACTTTGGTTCTTGGGTCAGAATCTGACCACTGATGAAGGCCTAGGGCATAAAATGCCAAAAGAAATTGCAAACAATTATGCAAACGCATCATGTGTACAACAGTTGTGTTTAATCACTCCTCTCCATCTCCGTTATCCTCAAACACGCTTAATCCTACTGGATCTAGAAGGGTGGTGGAGGCTACGCCAACTTGAAAGGGGGAAGGCAGGATACACCCTGGACAGTCTGCCGGTCCGTTGCAGGGCACGTGTGTGTTTAATCTGTATTTTGATTTTGCTTTTCCCTGTAAAGCAATAATATCTTGGCAAACAGTGCTGTCTTAAATCTATAAACTGATTCATTTTACATTTCTCTTTTTAAGATTCAGACAAGAATATTATATATAAAGGATATCATTTTACTATTGAATTTCTAGACATGTTTATTTGTCCTATTTTTGAAGAACCTTTTATTCTTTTATTCTCACTAGAATAAAAAGTAAAAACATATAGAAAAATGTTGAAAATCTCAAAATAAGAAATATAAAATCTGTCTAAACTTTACATATGTATGTGTATATATATGTTTATGTTAATATATAAGCTAAGTTTACCATTACTTAAGTCGTAAAGGAACCACTCATTCTTCACTGGTGTCCACAGACCAGTGCCAACTGTGCCAGCTCTTGAATTTCCCCTTCAGAACTCCCTCACTTGACAAGCAGTACAGAATCCGGTCTTGTTGGAAGTCTTCTTGTCGTTTTTGTTTTTTTGCCTTTAAGTAAACGGAAAGGATAGAACCCAACCCAAACCTAGCAAAACAGTTCCTAAACGGAAATGTGTGACACATGCACATCTGAATACTTATGAGTGCAGCATTCCTGCAGTATTCTTTATGATGGTATAGTTAACAGCTGAAGTTGACCAGATTACTGCCTACAGTATCAGTGAGTCAGTTTCCCCTCCCGTTCAGCCCTCTTTCTTTCCTGAGTTCTTAGTTGACTGGGTTCGCGTGTATGTGTGCATGCTCAGATTTTCCATTCCCAACACGCCAGGGACATCGGACCACCTTGCTGGAACCACGGGCCCCCTCTGTGGAGGCCTCCACCCGAAGGAAAGCCAGACTTCCTCAGGCTCAGGCCAAAGCAAGCATCCTCTGCTTTTCCAGGCCAGGCCCTCTAGAGTTTGGTGAACATGACGGATTAGGCAGTGTTCATTTGAGGACAGAGGAGACGTTTAGCGTGAACACTTTGGTCAGCCCTGTTTCCTTTCAAAGCCGTCCCCCCTCAGCCCGTTTCCCAGTTTCAGCTAGGCTCATACACAATACAGATAAGTAGGACTGAAGTACCATGTGGAGAGCACATATAAATTTAGTAACATAATCGTAATTAGATCTTGAGTATTTCCTTGCATAACTGGCGAGCGAAGGACCATTTCTAATTAGCGTGAAATACATTGTTGACGTTTTCACCCTGCGGTGACCTTTTGTTTCGCCAAATCTAAGGGTCAAAGGTTAGGTATCATGCTAACTTACAGCATTTCCGGCCATAATTAATTGCATCAGCAAGCTTATCGATGGTCTTTCTGTCCGTCCCTCCCACTTTTTCTCTCTCACTCTCTTGCTCAATCTTCTTTTTCCTCCTGTTTACCAGAGAGACTGGAGGGATTGGGAAAGAACGAGTAGGGAAGAAGAAAGAAGGAGAGGGAGCGAGATGGAGAGCGGGGGAAGGTGGTGGGCAGTGAGATGGGTTTCTACATAAGTGTCAGTCATATTAAAAGCCTCTGACAGCCTTCGCTTCCAGACTAAACTTTGGACAAATAGCTCTCCAATCGATAGTTTCCCAACAGCAATATTTGGTATCAATGCGTGTCCTTCTCATTACACGATGAAGCCAGAGCCTCCCCGGGCCCTGAATAATTTATCCCCTCGACGTGAAGAGAATACCAAAGGAAGGAAGGCCACTCACTCTAACTCTCCCACTCCCCCTCTCCTTTTCTCTCTCTCTCTCTCTCTCTCTCTCTCTCTCTCTCTCTCTCTCTCTCTCTCTCTCTCTCTCTCTCTCTCTCTCTCTCTCTCTCTCTCTCTCTCTCTCTCTCTCTCTCCCTCTGGCCCAGAGCAGACCTAGCCCTTACCACCCTCCCTCCAGCACATGCTGAACCTTCAGACACTTTTCTCTATCTCTCTCGCTCTCAGTTTCTCACCTTCTCACTCATGCCATCATCTTCCTTTGGTACTCTGTCATCCCTCCCTCTCTCTCCATCTCCTGCAGTGATCCTCGTCTTCTCCTTAAGTAGCTTTGCATGCATTAAGCAGGTGTAGTTTGCTGCTGGCTAGCATTAGATGCGATTGAGACACAGTTCAGGTAAATGTCTTGATGTGGACCACTCTTTACGTTTGCGCTGCAAGCTGCAGTATGTTCTGTTGCAGTCAATCTCAAAGCTGTATGTGTTCCCTACCTATCCGAAGTGTATTCGAGATATTTTTAAAGTTTTCTTTTGCACAGATGCTATGAGCTAAGTTAGCTAGAAGGTAAAGCCAGTTATAACAAACTGCATACCTAAACCATCACTGGCTATTGATTTTTAAAAATAATCTCAGGTAGACTTGCTTGCTTGCAAAATACAAATATCTGAAAACCAGTATGCTGCATTGCTATAAGCAGTATCTGTCTTATTGTCTTAACGTCGGAAACCAAAGCTGATTGACTACATTTGGGTTAAGGGGAAAACCATACACATTTGATTTGTGGTTCAACCATCACGAGTATCATGGGAAAAAAAAACACAGTGCCTATAGAATGTACCGACGTTGAACTCTCTTGATACTTTATCAGCGGTAACTGCTTCAGCCAATAGTGTAGGTGGAGGTCAGCCATCTTGAATGAGTTGTGGAGCGTGTTAGCAGCGGACAAGATAATGGAGATCTGGAAGGTTGGCTAATGAGTGCTTTCCTCTCAGGAATTAGACCCTCATTCCTCCTTTTCTCAGTGCAAAAAAACTGACTGCAGAAATGAGGAGCTTCTCTTCCTTCTTTTGGCTTCTGCGACCCTTTTTCCTCTACCCCCGCCCGCACCCGTTTCCTTCGGATCGTCGCTAAGTATTATAAATGTTATCTTAAACCAGGCAATCATCGTTCCCCCATAATAATAAAGTTTTATTGCCATGTTCCTATTAGCGAGTTAATGTTGTCTGCTGATGGCGTGTAATTGTGCTCCTTCTCGGCTTTGCGAGTCCCGCATTCCCTCATGCCCAATCAGCTACGCACGGGGAGAGGAAATAAATAGCCTAACGCTGTTTTAATTACCGAAAACATAAAGCACCGGGCCCACGCCTTCCCTAGCCTGCTCTGCTCTACCTGTCTGTAGCTTATTATAGCAGCCACTCCCCTTCCGACCAGCTTACAGCACCACCAGCACTGTCCAACACAGCACCAGAGCCAACACTTTACCACATTCCAGAAGAGGTGAGGTGTCACTGGTTGTGTGTAGATAAAGTTCTGGGAATTGCAGGAAAGTGTGCAGACAGTCGGAGCACTAGTCAAGAACAGGGCTGCACAAAAAACAGAAAATACCTTTTTGCAATCACACTGCTGGGTACACGGACTACAATTATGCCTGGCGAAATATTAAACGCATTAGTGGACCCTCAAAGTGACATGGATTTTTGTGCTTTAAAAGACAAAACCATGTTAATATACGCCAGTTGCAGGAGGACTTTAGGGGTTCTATTGTAATCTTTAACATTAAGGATGTCAGCAGTTGTGCATTGTTTTAAGGTTGACCAATGGTCTTCCTGGATTTGTGTTGGAAAAGCCCTGGAAAATGACTTCCTAGGAAAAGTCTTGGTGTAAAACAGTGGCTAATTGAGGAATGGAGCCTCACTAAGGTCAGTTTCTATGATTATAGATGCTAAATGTACTGTTCTGCAGCTGTTCTATAGGGTACTCAGTACAGTTTGAACTGTTACTGCTGTGCATCTGCTTAAGTTACTTTTACATGCTTGGGTTATGAAAAACTGGTGAGGTGTGGACACAGTCAGCAATTGAACAAGGTGTTACACCTGTCTAACCCTTTAAGGTAAAACCCTGGATCTCTCAGTAATATTATTACTTTTATTTTTTTTAATGTGAAAGGCTAGCTGGCTATCTATTTTTGTGTTTTGTGTATGAAAGCCTGGACTTTTTTTTTTTGGTCACGCATCGGTAGGACTATAAATTGGCCTTGAGAGTCGTCAGGTCACAGTACACAATCAGAAACTGGGCGATTTATTAGAGACCTGATTAACATATTCCAGCCGTCTATGACATTAAAATTGCAGAGGGCAGTGAAGTCATATTATTTTCTTGGCTCTTCAGATTACTCATCTCTGTACAGAGCCAAGAACATTTCACTGAAGACGGAACAGAAAATACATGCAGTCTTCTAAAAACCATTATTTTTCTGTGTAGATGGTTGCAGAGAACACACTGTTCAGCATCTGGTGCATGCACACACACACACACACAGACACAGTAACAATTGTCGCTCAGCTTGTAGCACTTTCTGCTAGACTGCATTCGATAATAAAGACATACCACCAGTATGGTCACTTACTCGCACCCCACTTGCAACATCCACCTACAGCGGACAGTGAGCACAGCAGACACACACGCACGCACACACACACACACACACACGCACAGTAAATGTACCCATAATGCTCCCTCTTGCAGTCACACACTCCACACACCCACGGAGCTGCAGTGTTAAGAGGGAACAGAGTGTCTTTGTGGCGCCCCCTCAGCCGCTGGAGCAGACGCCACTGTTCTTATTTTAACCCACACCTTCACACCTCCGCCAGGGCCAGCGCAATCCCTCACTCCCTCCATACCTCCCTCTCTCACTCCCTCGCTCCCCCCGCTAGACCTGACATTCCAGCAGATGTTAAGAGAACTCCTGCAGTAATTAATCTGATACCTGTGCTGTGTTCTCTGTGTGTGTAAAGTAGTTGTGGACTTGTGTGAGCACTGAATCCTAAAGGTAGCTCTTTTTATTTTTTATTTTTTTCCTTCTTCCTCATTTTAAATTCCGGCTAATGTGTCCTTCCCCGTAGTGAAGGTAATCGTTTTTTAGTGCTCACATCTTATTTGAGTTCTTAGGGTGTACGCGGGAGAGAGATAAGTTAAAGAAAGTGAGTCAAAGGCAGCAGAGATGTTAACTTTATGCAGAGGTGTGCAGCAACTAGTTACATTTGCTTAAGTGTACTGTACAATATGTATAGGGAAAATAAACTTGACTTGAAGGATATTTATAAGGAGATGAGTCTGTGTTGTGATACAGTCATTATTATGTAGTTACTTCTGTTGTTATTTGGGAATGCCTTGCAACTGTTTCCCTGAGAGGTACTTTAGGCAGCTATGTACAGGTTTAGGTTACTCTACCTTAGCTTTGACTTTATGTTGCATTTGTCCTAGTCAGTTTTCCATACTCATTTGTGTTAATATCTAGAGGTATGGATAATAATATGCTCAGCTAACTGTTCCAGATGTCCCTATTTGAATATTGAAATCACAAAGACCACAAAGATGCCTGGTTTAATAAAATAATTTTATTTTGACTTGGTAATGTTTTTTCTCCTGCCATCCCCAAAGCCATACCCAGTATTTGGGCATTGTTAATTCTGAATCATGGAAGACAATATGCCATTTGATAAGTAGAGTTCTGTCTGGCGATACTTTGATGCAAATATTAGCATTGTTGTGGTGTTATGCATTGATTTTGTCCCTTTTTTTCACTTTCCAACAGTTGCCCAAATATCCATTCACTGACTCTGACATATGCTCCAAACTGGTATTAGAATGCATATCCCGTGTGCATGTACGTGTGGATCAGAGCTGGAGGGGTGTATTGAAGGAGTGGGGTTTGTGCCCTGAGGCTTTGCTCCAGTCTGATAACAGAGAGCAGTCTGAATTCCCCTTCCTACCCAAGTCTGGTCACCATCGATCCACTGCGTGTGTGTGTGTGTGCGCGCATGTTCACATGTAAGCATCATGCTGCACACTATGCTCGTTAATGCTGTGTGGACAGGAACAAAGGATGGACGTCTAGCGTACAACAGTCTGTATCTCATACTATTACACACAGTTGCACACCACCGTTTGCTCCATAGTTACGTCCCATTGCCCATCCAAGTAGGTTAGCAGTTCAGGGCTGTATTGCGGTTCTGCTGTTGTGGACACTTTTATCCAAATCGGTCAGAATAATAGACACCGGGTTCATACTGACACAGTTGTCCAACTGTGCCTTAGGTTCTTGCAAACACACTGGTACTGCTGGCTCAGTGCTGTTGTGTCATCAAAGCATACTTGAGCATTAAATAGCCCGCTACATGCGCTTTGATCACAGGATGATGGATTCTAATAGGGGTCCTTTACTGTGGGATTTAATAGGGAACATGCTTTGCTATTCAAAGCTGCATATATTCAGTACAGAAGATCCTAATGTACAATGAGTGAGAGATGACTGGGTGATTTATAATGGGGAAGACAGCAAGGAAAGAAACTGCAGCACACTGACTAACATCCTGTCATGGGGGCCTGCAATACATTTCCTTGCTTATATAATGGCATCTTTACTGTAACAGTTCTATAGTAACGACTAAGTTTTAAAATTAATTCATGAATACAAAGCCAGCAGAAGTCTAGCAGTGTCATTTTATATGCTTGTGTTATACAGTTTTATGTATCTATGATTGAATTTCTTGTGTTGACAGCTTCTACAATATCTTTTGCACTGGGTTAAAAAGAATCCTGGATAATGTAGTCCTTGTTAACATTAATTCTGAGTGGTTTTGTGCAAAGTGGTTCATTGTAAAGACTCTTACTAATTTCTTCACAGGGGTGGTCATGGGAACCTGGGGTCGCCATGTCTACAACACTATACAATATAGACACTTTGTTTATTATCCAAAACCACCAGAAAACCTACGCAGGCCTGAGTTTTTATATATAGTGTTCATGATGGTGAAATAGTGATTTTCTTGTCTTACAACGCCCAGCATGTACCCCTCTGGCATGACTAGATTAAAATAAATAGATTAAGACACGTTAAAACACTTTATCACACACCATCATATAACAATAGGACAGTCATCAGCCAGCATAATTATTGCATGTAGTAGTTTAGGTCAAGATGCTCTCAGAGGCATTAAACTCAAACATCTGACTCCAATCACCACCACTGTGAACAATTCTGAGATGAGATATGAGATATCTATATTTTCATTTTCCCAATATGTTAAACTCAGCAGATCAACACACATGATCTTTTTTTCTGTTTGTGTTGATGTCAACTATCATGATAAAGAAATAAAAAATCATAATAATTGAATGTCTAGTATCTCAACATCAGTAAAATCTCTCAGCTTGTTTCAGAACAGAAAAAAAAACAGAAAATTCTGTCATTTAAAAACATTAATTTTATTTCTGGCAGTACATATGCCTCAACTTCAGACTCAGAAGGAGGAGATGAATCTCTTGTCTGTAATTCACATTCACATGCTCATGCCACATACAAAGGAATGCTGATATCACAGCAGGTTGGAGGAGATTTGATTCTCTGTATCCGTGTGAGGCCCCAAAAGACTCATCAAGACTTTAGCACCTTTATCAAAGCCCAACCTCAACGACACCTTGCAGCACACCGACTGCCGTGTGTGTGAGGGTGTGTGTGTGTGTGTGTGTGTGGTCCTTCTTACTGAGCCGTTGATGTGGAAGGGTGGTGTGTCAAAAAAAAAGTCATGGGTCCATGGGTGTGAAAATCGGCCCATCTCACTGTCAAGGACACCTTTAATTACAACAGCAGGGGGTCGTGGGTGTGCAGGGAGATGGAAGGGTTGTACAGGGCACAAAGGCATTGAAAGAAGATTGGAACTTCTGATGCTTTCCTATTGCTTTTAATGTTTTGGATGTAATCCAGATAGCATAAATATAAAGGCCGGTTTTGGGTCAGCGTGATACAGCGATCGGGTCAAAAAGCTGAGAATTCTGTGGGGAGGCTTGTAAATATCTGCCCATTTCAGCGGCACACTGTGTGTGTTCCTCAGCACTTGTCCATCCATTCCCATACAATAGCACACACATGTCTGAGCCCCAACATGCTAACACTCCTCAATGCAGACCTGACGAGGTGCTGAAACACTAATGGCCTCCGTTCTTGGCTGTAATGCCAGTATTACAATACCTGCCTGCTAATTAACCCCAGATGCGTGTGTGAGAGCTCTGAGGCTATTGTAGCATGCTAGCGCTGAGCCAAAATCTGAAATAAAAATAGAAGCTGTAATATAGTGGAAGAAACATAATGCTAATTGCCATTTTTCATATTTGTTTGGCGTGTTCTCATTATCATCTAAAGAACACTGAGATCTGAGTCTAAACTCTATATTTCACTAGAGGAAAGAATGTAGAACCCACATGTTGAGTTTAGTAAAGTTTTTTATCGATTTAGCCCAAAGAAGGAAGTGGTGAATAACTACTGCATCTGTCCATAAGCTACCACACATCGAACCATAGGTTCGCACTGTGGCCCAAGAGAGGCCCTCAGCAGCCTGTAGCCATATTTGTTATTTTATGGCAGTTTTTAGAATTTAATAATTTTTTTTTGTACAAATTCAAATAAGAACATCTCACTGAACTATTCACACCTTTTGCTGTTGCTGTCACAGCAAATCTATGTCTGAAATGGTAACATTAGGAAACTTGTTCTTAACTACACTAACTTAAGAATAACTCTGGTGGGCTGGGTTGCATTGCTGTGTAGGTAAATACAGAATAATAAGTAGAACGTAATAAGGCTTGAATTTGATCATTTTGACCATTTCTGATGTTTTCTGCCATTTCATCTTCATTTGTTTACAAACCATAAAGGGTAGCTGGTCTTTATACATGGAATATTTGATGAGTTTTAATGAGACAGTAATGACATTGAAAACTACACCGCCACCAACCTGATGGAGTGGTGACTATAGGCCTGCTTATGGTAAATGATTAAAACTTTAAAAACGATTGGAACATGGTTTTTTGGTCCATTAAAAGCAGTCCTTAAATTAGAATCTGAATATCTAAATCTTTTATATCAGCCAATATAGACTTAAAAACATGAATCTGGGGCCTCAGTGTGCTCCCATGTATTTTACTCCATTGCCATACGCATGTGTTGTGTTCTTAATCTTGCGTGTTTGAAGCAGCCGTCTCAGAAGACAGACATCTCTCGGTTCCTGTGCGCTGCTGCCTCGGCTCTTCAAAAATGTGCAAATGTATGCAAAACATCCTCCTGAAAATCTGCTCTTTAGTTCGTCATTAGTGGAGGGTGAAGCTACAAACAGCCCAGACAATACGGGGAAGCTGGAGGAAGCTGGAATCAAAGGGGGTGCGCGAGCTGTTTGACAGAAATAAACACATCCACTGCCTGCTGCCCCGCTCCCTCAGCAGAGCGGCCGAATTAGCATGATAATCATTCCCATCGTTTACAAGGGCGAAATGTTTCAATTTAATGCCTTGCTTGTGTTACAAGCCATGCACTTAATTAGGCAGTAATGACTCCAGCGAGGCAGGAAAAACGAAGGACAGAAGCGAAGAGGAGAGGAGAGGAGAGAGGGATGAGGGACTAAGGGCACTTCACATCTAAAACCCCAGCCACACTCGCACACTCCACCTGTCACACCAACGCGCACACGCACAAACACGCGCTGCATCCTGTAGCCATAGCGACTGTTTTCTGGAATCAGTGCCGAGCATGATCCTGTGATTTCATGTCACTGTGACCTCTGGACACAATCTCTCTCTCTCTCTCTCTCTCTCTCTCTCTCTCCCTCTCTCTGGCTCTTTCTCTCTCACCCCACTCCTTGCCCCTATCTCTTAAACATTCTGTGGTCAAACTTTAAGCTATGCAGTGTACATGTTGAGCTCCTTTTACATATGACTGTATGCTGTCTCTCTGTCTCTCTCTCTCTCTCTCTCTCTCTCTCTCTCTCTCTCTCTCTCTGTCTCTCTCTCTCTCTCTCTCTCTCTCTCTCTCTGTCTCTCTCTCTCTCTCTCTCTCTCTCTCTCTCTCTCTGTCTCTCTCTGTCTCTCTCTCTCTCTCTCTCTCTCTCTCTCTCTCTCTGAGTGGACATACAGTCCCAGTGGGTTCTGTAGTGGAAGGGGGAGGGGAATGGACAGTCCTGGGGAAACTGTAGCTCTTTATTCCACTCCCCCCTCCCCTCACCGACCCCTGCTCCTCTGAGACTGGGTGGAGGAACGGCCTTCTCCCTGCTTTGCTCCCTGGAGAGCGCTGGGCCAGTGTGGAGGAGTGGCCTCACTGCTGCAGAGAGCAACACTGTTACTGACTCTAGAGAATGCAGGCCAGAGTTGGGCCAGCACACTGCATGTACGGGAGCTATGAGGCTAATGTAGCTAGAAAGTAGTGAATGCTTGTACACCACAAATAAAGGTTCCACAAACATGCCAAAATCACACTCACTGAGTCTAGTAAACTCGCTTATGTGGTGTCTGACACAGGATGGCATGCACTACATATCCAAAAGTATCCAGACACAATTTTGAAGTGGACAAAATTAGAAACACATTTAAGGGTACACATGCCTCCTGCCTTTTTTTTTTTTAGCTATGCAACAGGATAAATAGTTTTGGTTCCACTTTACAACAAGAATACCCTCATAAAGCATATACGAATAATTAAAAATAATTTTATTTGTTAATGTTAATTACATCGTGAACACCTTAATGGGATGTGATGAAGCTGGAAGATTTTGTGTTGACTTGAGAAAAAAGACAGGGATTAATATTTGGCAAACGACAGGTCACTGTAGCCCGTTTTATTTTTGTGTTATTACCACTTATTATAGTGCTTATGACTTAATCAATAAACTAAAAGCATTTGAAAACTCTTGAAGGGGAATGTGTTTGTGAAATGATACCATAGTTTTTATATCAAAATCATATTTTTCAGTTTGCAAGAGCTGCAGGTTTCATCATAGCCTCTACAGTCAGTGTAGTCTAAGATTTTAAGCAACTTAACCCCAGTGTGTTGTGTACATGACAACTCGTTGACAGTCTGGCACTATGTTCAGTCAGTTCAAGGTGGATATTCTGGTATTCTTGGCCCAAATAACAGACCTGTAATGTGATTTCGGAAATGGAAAAAAATAAATGCTGTCAAAATTGTATTGGGCAATTTTGGGCATATAGCAGCACTTGATAACCAAAAAGCTAGACTGACCTTAGACCTCCACCTGCATAGTTAGCAAGGCTACCTGTCCACCAAATCCCACAGTTCTGTGTCCAGGAATTTTATAGGTAGCAGCCCTAGTTGTGACTATATGTTTTGCAGACTATCATTATGAGTATAGAACGTCTGATCTTGGAGCCTCAGCGGTTCATCCATCCTTAGAGATAATGTCCAGTTACCTTGAGTGACCAGTGGAGTCTCTGAAGCTATTACAAATGCCATAGTCGCATGTGGAAGCCGGCACTTTGCTAGTTTAAATCTGTGCTTGTGAACTTAGTGTTTTAGTGTGTTCCTGTGTGTGCGTGTGTGCGTGTGTGTGTGTGTGTGTGTCCGTGGCGGTTTAAAAGCCTGTTTGGGAGCAGGGCTGTTTGTCTCTGCTGTTGATCCCTCTCACGCTGCTTTGTGCAATGGCAGATAAATGCGGATCTTCTGTCACACACTAATTACAGCAGCTTAAGTGCTTTAACCACTGTTATCACAAACTGTTCCATTCTCTCAACCCCCCTCCCTCCCAACCTGTCTGCATGTGTATGTGAAAGAGAGAGAGAGAGAGAGAGAGAGAGAAAGTGAGCGTTCATTTATACAGACCATGTCAGGCTCACACGCTGCAGCACATTCTGGGTGTGCGTGTTTGCAGGGGACAGACTTATCTCTACATGTGTGATAGGAGAAGTAGAATGTGATGGCACTTGATGTTCTGTCAAACACATTTCGCAGCGCATAATTTAAAAGTTTCCTCCTGTTATTGTCTCCCACCGGTTCTGTCATCTCCCCCCCCCCCCCCTATTCTCTCTCTCTCTCCCTCTTCCTGCCCCTATCTCTCTCTTTCTCTCTCTGTGACAGCCCCCCACTCCCGCCGACGTCCTGTGGCCTGCCTATTAGCAGCAGCCTCAGTCTCGGCCATAACGCTTCATTTGCAATATGGATTTAATGTGTGACACAGAGGAGGTGTTTGGCGCTCTAATGTCTTGTCTCTCCATCTTGTTCTCTCTCTCTCTCTCTCTCTCTCTCTCTCTCTCTGTCTCTATGGAGTGTAATTGGTTTGTGTCCTGGGCAGCATCAGTAGCTTTGAGAAGAAGGTTCAGTGAGACAAACTCCAGACACACAGCCTTGGCGAGGCAGACAGTGCACAGTGGTAGGCCATTCCTGGGAGAGGAGTCTGTATGTGTGTTCTCTTTTTTTTAAACCAGACTAACCTACAGTGTCAGGCCTAACAGGATTGTTTTGGGTTGTCTTGGGTTGTGAAGTTGATATGTTAATGTGTTATTGTACTACATCGTAATTACTGTGTTGATAGGATCAGGATTGTAGCCCTCTCATTCAAATACAGTTTTATATGGCTTTTATAGTAGTGCATTAATAACACATGGCAGGGCATCTAACTGTATGTATAGTGCATGAGACTTGTCTTGACATTGTGCAAAAGCAAAAGAAAGTGAGTGTGTTTGTGTATGTGAGTGTGTGTTTGTGTATGTGAGTATGTGTGTGTTTGTGTATGTGAGTGTGAGTATGTGTGTGTTTGTGTGTGTGTGTGTATGTGTTTTGGTGGGGGGGTGTATCCTGAGTGGAGGTGATTCTTAATGGGGTGTGGAGCGTGTGTTTATCAGCTCCCTGATCGCTGTTTATTGCCCAGTCGCGTGGAACTAATTTACTAATTGAGTTTGAGTCTGGGAGAGATTGTAGCAGGAGATTCAGAAACTCTCCCTCTGCAGCTGAGCACATGAGCAAGAGGGAAGGTGGAACTAGAAGGAGGATGTGGAGAATGTCCAGATGGGTGTGTTTGGATATGTGTGTGTCATTCATTGGCAGGTGAGTCATATGAAACTGAACTCTGCCCGGCCACCCATTTTGGAGAAAAGAGGCCGACAGGTGATTGTGCTATACTATCAGAGGTGCACTGATATGTGCATTTTCTGTCCCTACATCAGTGCCTCTCTTTTCTCTCTCTCTCTTCTTCTGTCACTCTCGCCTACCCTTGGCAGTGAAAAACTTCACCTGGAATGTTGATAAGGGACCAGTTGGTGAGTTGGTCACTTAAGTTTGGACTATGGCACTGAGAGAGAGAAAGAGAGAGCGAGAGAGAGAGAGAGAGACATGGCTTGTTTATTTGTTCTCTTCAAAATGCATAAGGACAGGTCCGTTATACATTATTCACTGCTTGTACACCATAGCTCCCCTGTTTAGACACAGTTACTCAGACAGCCTTCCACCGTGAAGGCCAGTTTTGAGCACATTTTAAGGAGGTAAAGAGAGAGCGGGAGAGAGAGAGAGAGAGAGCACCATGGGAACGGTGCTGAAAGAGTTAAGGTGTGTAAAGGCTGAGTGTGGCTGTGGAAGCAGACAGGCGTTTGCGGGCTGCCTTACAGCAGCTGCGGAGCCCCGCTGCTAGATTAAAAGAGGCTGACGGGCGCAGGCCGAAAGTACAGCAGAGCCCCCAGCGGGTGGAAGCAGGGAGGGGCCCACACAGCTGTCGCCCACATCATACACTCTCACCCAGCACATGTGCCCTACACACACCCACACATGGACAGTAGAGAAGGGTCATCAGTGTGCTGAAGAAAGGTGTTGGCATTTGAAAGCTTGTCCAGCATTAAAAAAGTTTTGGAACAGCTGAGTGGTGTGCGTTTTCCTGTATTACAGGCGTTTTGATCTTCAGCAAACAATGTGCCATTATCATCTTTATGGCTCTTGGTCTCTACTTGAACAAATAAGTTTGAGGAAAGGTGGCTTTTTGAAGAGTTACAGTACGAGATGTGAGCATGTTAAAGAACCTCAACATACTGTAAAGGTTCCATTTCATCCACGTCACATAAAGCTAATCCCCTAAGCCAAGCATCTGACAGAGAATCAACAGGAGCTGTTAAAGTCACAGATAGAAGTGAGCCGTTTTGAAAGCTTGTGCTTCATTAACATTAGCTAATAGATTGTGTAGCAGTGTGTAGGTTTAGTGCTTCTTTTGGTACAGTCATGAAACGCCTTTCTCCTAATGCTCAATGCCACATCACAGGAGTGGATGAAGACAAATGCCTCATTTAGTCACGACCACATTTTGCTTTTGCGAGTGCACAACACTAGTGTATTCTCTCTCTCTCTCTCTCTCTCACACGCACACATACACATACTAACACAGAAGCAGTCACAGGAGGCCTAAGGTTTGCTGAGGAGGCTGGAGTCAGTGTGTCTCTGTGGTGAAGCTGGCTGGGGAGGCTCTGTCACGCAGATGCCCTTACCCCACGAGCCCATGACAGTTTACCACTCACTGCAAACACAAATACACACATTCGTACCCACTCTTGCAGACTAACAAACAAACCCCATGATCACGCATATTCGTACATTCAAGCCCACAAACTGCATTTCAGCACAGACAGATGGCCCTTGGGGACAGTCTTTCATTGTGTATAGGTACGTGTGTGTGCACCTGTGTGTTGCCATGTGACTGTGTGTTATTGAGTGTATGTTGGCATCTAGAAATAGAGATTATTTAATCTTGTTTCTTTGCTAAATCCTGAATAGAAAGTGAAAGGGTTAAATTAGACGCTGTTGCCAAGTGGAAGAATGTCCAATCAGAAATTGTTTTTCTCAGTGGTACCTTTTGTAGATATTGCTAAGTGTGCTCTCTAATGGTTTTGGACTACAAGAGCTAAAGAGAGATAGTAACATGTCAGATTAACTATCGGCATAATTTCAAATTATTAGCATCATTGCTATCAGAGCATGCGGGGAGCAGAAGGGCGCAGCAGGCATTTTTGCTGACGGAGTTTCTGTAATCACTCCAGTCTAATTCCACTCTTGGTTTTCTATTTCCTGCTCTTCACTCATAGGTCAGAGACAACTAGTGATATGTCCACTCCGTATGATCCGTTCTTATGATATTCATGTCTTGAATGTATGGACAAAACAGTACAAACTTCATGAATTGTGTCCTGTATAAGACAGGTTTTTATGTTGACCCCCACTGAACTTTAATGGGCAGTCTGAGCCAAAGCCTTAGGCAGGCCCAATCAATTGAACAGCTGAACAACTACACCCAATACATCCTTTTGATTGGTGGATGAAAACTCATACCTAACAGATCTAGGAACTCTCTCAAGAAGGGGTTGGTGCGAAAGGGAAGAAAGTGATGTGTCTGTGGAGAGAAAAAAAAAAAGAAGAATACCGGGAGAGGAAAAGGAGTGGAGGCTGTGCAGGTGCGGGTGCAGATAGACTGGATTGATAGCTTGGGTTGCAGGTGTTCTGTGCCCCTGCGTTTTGCTTCAGCCTCAGTAGGCCAGAGTCAATCGTCACCTCTGGATTCTTATATACTGGACTTATTAGCTGCTAATTAACCTTAGCTTTCAGCCTTAGAAGATTATTTTGCTCTACGTTTGATGCACATCACTATTTTTTTAACTAATTATATCCACTATTCTTCTTCTCTTCTAAGGGTCGGTATTGGACTGAGAGGTTTTCAACCCATGCTTATAGTTAAGGTGGCTACTGGGTCCTGTAGTTTTTTAAGGAAACCATTCTAAATTCTGACATTGATGGACAAGAGGCCTACTGTCATCTGACATATGTGAATTTATATGTTGTCCCATCTTTCTCTCTCTCACTCGCTCCCTCCCTCCCTCTCATGCCTGAGTGCTGTGTCCATGTGCAATGTGCTTCTATCTTTTCTTTACTCTCATTCCTCTTTCTCCCAAGCTCAGTGAGAAAGCAAATCCCTCTCTTTGGAGCATTGTATAGAAGAGTGTAGGGGGCATACATATGACATCCTGCTTTGCTTCTCTGTGTCTCTCACTCCCTTTCTCTTGCTCTCTCTCTCTCTCTCTCTTGCTCTCTCTCTCTGTCTCTGTCTCTCTCGCATGCTCTCTCTCTCTCTCTCTCTCTCTCTCTCTCTCTCTCTCTCTCTCTCTCTCTCTCTCTCTCTCTCTCTCTCTCTCTCTCTCTCTCTCTCTCTCTGGGTGGTGAACTTTTGAGGTTCTGTTCTTGCTTCATTCTCAGGTTTAACTCTGACAGGAGAGAGGGAGATGGAGACAGTGGACTTGTTGTTCGCTAATTCTCTTCTTTCTCTCTCTTTTTCTCTCTTCTCATTCTCTCTTTCTGTCTCTCTTCTTTCTCTCTTTGACTTTTTACATGTAGTGTTGCTGTAATTCTACATATAGAGGTCCTATTAGATTGCACTGTGTGTTCCAAGATATGAAGACATGATAAAGGTCTTCAGAATACAAAGAATCCTTCATGATGAGCTTTCCTGAGCATTACTAGGGTATCATCATGACTCACAGCTTCTTAAAAAGAGATCCTGAAGTGGCTCTCTGGTGACGTAGCTGTCTACAGTTTCACAGGAGATTGAGAGTTTTAATCCTAGTGATTTTAGTGAGTGTAACAGGCCATGCTAGGGTATTAATAAATCATTCTGCTCATAATTTATGATAGCATTTTACATGTGACATTGTTAGTGTATTGTGTCTATTCCAACCTACAATCAAACACAGTATGGATGGTGTATTGTAAAATGTGTTTGTTATATTGCTCACCCAGTGTGCAGACATTGATTGAGCGAGCCTGTCTCTGACTATACCTGCAGTAGGCCTAGCCAATGCACGGTCTGATATGTCAGTCATAGAGTGAACATTACACATGTCTTCTTAGTGGTACTTAGCTGTGTGTGTGTGCGCGTGTGTGTGTACATGGCTCATCAGCATGCAGTAGGAGGTGTGTGTTGTGTGTGAAGGGTTTGGGGGATTAGAGAGACTTTACTGTCACCGTCCCCCAGGAGAGCCAGCTGAGAGCACACACTGACACAAGCATACAGGAACCAGATTAGAACACACACACACACACACACACACTTGTACATAAACATTAGTACTAGAATCTGTTTTTGCCATGCAAACACCTAAAGTTGATGCAGGCACTCACCTGCTCTTCAGCACTTTTATTTATTTTCTGCAGCTACTCCTACACATACATGTAATGCTCAATATGATCAAAGGATAGGGCAATAATAAGGTATTGCACTGAAATTGTTGGAAAACAGTAGAGACTAAACACTAGAGTGTAGAGATGCAATAATTAGTCATAAGTTATTATAAAATTGTTTGGAATGGATTTTTTAACCATCAACACATTGCATACTGTAAAAACATTCCAATGTGTTAATTCTGAAATATTTCAGTGTACACGTAGGACAGCATCACCCCCTGGTACCATACATAACATACAAAGGCAGAGGTAGCAGTTCACAGCAGTATGTGAACAGTCAAAAAGAGTTCCAGCATATTATCTGCTGTGTGGTAGGTGCCTAAGCAGGTAATGTGAGCCCACTAAAGGTGATGTTAGGCTACGTTTTGGAGGACCGTACATCTCCTGGAAGACAGTAACATAATAAAATTAATGCCATACTAAGGGAGCAATTCCATAATGAAGTGGTAAGGCTCCAGACTAACACCATCCAGTCGTCTCGGGGAGGATAAAAATAGTGCATGGGACAATGTTAAATCTGTTTTAGGATGCTTTTGGGATGATGACGTTGCATGCCTTAACATAGTACTATTTAATCCTGAAACCTATGGCCAGTGATGAATGAAATGTCATATAGACAGAGACTCGAGCATAAAAACAGTGACAAGAATTAAGAAAGGTGGATCCAACAAATAAGAAGTGGATCCATTTTTACCCTTATTTTATTAGCAGTTTGGAGTTTTTAAAGGAGAAGCTCTTCTGTAATCTGTAATAATTATCTTTTTGGGGTGAAATAGAGAACAAGTTTGTCCGCTTTGGCTATTTAACGGCATCAGTTCTGGCATATCAGCTGGAGCCAGAGTCCAAGCCTGAAAATCAGGTGCAACAAATTAGTAGACCTCATTTACCGTTTGTAAGCTGGACTAGAGAAATACGTTTTGCTCTTTTAGCTCTCTTGTGCATGAAGATGTGTCAAGATTCTAATAATTAGACAACTGATTAAAAAATAGTAGAGATTAGCCAAATGTTTAGACAGTGGTTAGTTGCAGCCCTACTAGAGTGTAAGCTATACATACAAATATACAGACATACCATACCATACATCTCTCAGCAGTGTATAGGCCCCAGATTGGAGCTAACCCTCACAAACACAAAAGGATAAACAGGCATAAAAATCTCAAATCCCACTCACACACGCACACACCATCACAAACATTCACACACTCAGTCCCAGGCTGCTGAGACACACACACTTTGTGTTTCTGCACACACTCCCCCACCCTGAATATGGTCCCAGATGCCCCAGTGATTGGCCCAGCTCCGCACAGCAGACTGTGGTATTAGAAGGGAGGGGGAGAGTGCCAGGGGGGAGAGAGGGAGAGCGGGGAGAGAATGTAAAGGAAGGAAGGAAAAAGAGTGAGAGAGAGAGAATGTGGGGGAGGACAGAGATTAGCTGAAAAGTCTGCACCCCTTACTGAGGGGTGCGCCAGCCTGCCTAAGACCCCCAGGGATTCTCTCTCTCTCTTTCTCTCTCCCTCCCTCTACCAATCTCTCTTTCTCTCTCTATTTTGTCTTCTCTCTCTCTCCATCTCCCCCGGTGTTTGGACAGCTGTGGGTAGGGATCGGGTTACGGGTGGCGCTGGCTCTTCCTCTGTGCTGGCAGGCCTGTGTGTGTGTGTGCCTGTGTGTGTTGAGTGTCTGGATGCCATTACCACCATGCCTCTACAGGAAGTACAGCTGCAGAAGCATTATTGTTCTGGTGAAGAAGAGCAGCGTGCTGTCTATCCACACCATACAACGTTTTATTATGTACTCCTGTAGTGTATACTGTGTAACACTGTAGTCTATACTGCATAACACATTAACCCTAACCTAACCCTGGATCTCAAACCAGTCCTCAAGGACCCCGTAGACAGGCCAACCCGCTGGCACAACTACTCTAGACTACGCAACACAGTATTCTATACTGTATATAACTGTAGTCTGTACTACTCAACACTATTCTGTACTATATATAACTGTAGTCTGTACTACTCAACACTGTATTCTATACTATATATAACTGTAGTCTGTACTACTCAACACTGTATTGGGTACTATACATAACTGTAGTCTGTACTACTCAACACTGTATTCTATATTATATATAACTGTAATCTGTACTACTCAACACTGTATTCTATACTATATATAACTGTAGTCTGTACTACTCAACACTATTCTATACTATATATAACTGTAGTCTGTACTACTCAACACTATTCTATACTATATATTACTGTAGTCTGTACTACTCATATTTCTATACTAACTTACTGTAGTCTGTACTACTGTATTCTATACTATATATTACTGTAGTCTGTACTACTCAACACTATTCTATACTATATATAACTGTAGTCTGTACTACTCAACACTATTCTATACTATATATTACTGTAGTCTGTACTACTCAACACTATTCTATACTATATATTACTGTAGTCTGTACTACTCAACACTGTATTCTATCCTATATATATAACTGTAGTCTGTACTCCTCGACACTATTCTTTACTATACATAACTGTAGTCTGTACTACTCAACACTGTATTCTATATTATATATAACTGTAATCTGTACTACTCAACACTGTATTCTATACTATATATAACTGTAGTCTGTACTACTCAACACTGTATTCTATACTATATATTACTGTAGTCTGTACTACTCAACACTATATCCTATACTATATATTACTGTAGTCTGTACTACTCAACACTGTATTCTATACTATATATTACTGTAGTCTGTACTACTCAACACTGTATTCTATACTATATATAACTGTAGTCTGTACTACTCAACACTATATCCTATACTATATATTACTGTAGTCTGTACTACTCAACACTGTATTCTATACTATATATTACTGTAGTCTGTACTACTCAACACTATTCTATACTATATATTACTGTAGTCTGTACTACTCAACACTGTATTCAGTACTATACAAGACTGTAAAACCGCACCCCACTGCATTCTATACTACACAAGACTGTAATCTATAGCATGACAGACTAGTCTATACTGCACAAAGTGTACTATATTGGCTAACACTGCATTCGTTTGTAAGCACGTATTCATTCAGCTGTACTTTGTACACTATGCAGCTTAAGTTACTTCATTAAGCAACTGTTTCTTATGAACTTCCAATTCTATTTTCTTTCTTTCTTTCTTTCTTTCTTTCTTTCTTTCTTTCTCTCTCTCTCTCTCTCTCTCTCTCTCTCTCTCTCTCTCTCTCTCTCTCTCTCTCTCTCTGGTTTATTAATTCTTCCCTGCTGTAATGGGCTGCAGCTGGGGGAAGGCTGAGTGTTGCTGTAACGCTGATGGAACGTTCTTCCTCCGTCTGTAATCACCCTGTTTGTACTCTACACTGCTAATAGGAGGAAGAGAATGTGGGGGGAATGTTTTACTGTCATTAAGAGATGAACTATTTGTAATTCATCACATTAAGGTGTGAGTGTGTTTATGCATGTGTATATTTATGTATGTGTGTGTGTATTAGCATTGCTAGAAGGGAGAAATGAAGTTGACATTCTTGAGCGGTCTTATTCTGTCTCTGCTGTGTTTACTAGATTATAGTTTATGCAGATGGAAAGCCGCTCATATTCAGACAGAGGACAGGCGGCGTTAGAGTCTTAGACACTTTGTTTACCCGGCCATAGGGAACAGCCCACCACACATGCTCACAGTACAAACATATGAGCTCATAACAGCGACGACTACAAGAGGAAAATATACTGCTGAAGTCGCATCGGCCGCAAAATCTAAAACAATAGTTTGCGCACTATCCTTTACAACTTTCTAAACAGTCGCAACATACTCAATATGCGTCTCACACATACACACACACACAATGGGACTACAAATGCATTTGCCACCACAGACACATCAGTGTGAGGCAGGCGGGCCGGCGGGCCCCCGGGAAGCGGCAGCGTTGCTGTTTGATGTTGGCAGCTGATTAATGAGATGTGAGGAGTGAGCGTTTGACGGCTGCTCTCTGGGCGCCTGTTTGAGGGCCCCTCTGTGCGTGCATGTGTGTGTGAGTGCGCAAGAGTGTGTGAGTGTGTGTGTGTGTGTTTGCGGGGGGGTAGTGGGGTGGACCCCCACTGGTTACCCTTGAACACTCTGCGGAGGTGTAGAGGCAGCCCATGCTCCAGTAGCACATGAGGGTGCTGTCACAATTAAAGCAGCACAGCAGAGCTACTGCAGGAGAGAGCCTCCTCACCACACGCTAGCACTCTCCAGAGAGACTGGGAGAGAGAGAGAAAGAGTGGGTGAGAGAGAGAAAGAGAAATTAGGGTTAGATGAGAGAGCAGCGGTACAAAGAGAGTGAATGATGTGGAGGGACGGTGAAAGATCTAGACCAATAAACATCTAAAGCAAGGATAAGCTCCCTGTAATAGATTAACCAGGTGCATGTTATGTAACCACTTATCAAACTTTTACAATTTACAAGCAGATTCTAAGTTGCCTGAAACTAACTTCTGTTCTCAATACATGACTCATGTACACCTGAATCTCAGAATTTCAGTTGATGTGAATGACTATTCAGAGACTGATGGATGACGACTAGGTCATTGACTGACGTATGTCCTTGTAATAGTAGGATGTATGTCTCAGTTAACCTATAAGCCTGTTCATAGTCAGTGTTAGTATTGGTATAGACCAGGTACACTTTAAACTCACATAGCAAACTTTCTGAGCTAACATGTCCTGACAAAATATCAGCTCTTAGTAGAGTAAGGAAACGGTAAAATGCTGTGGCTCACTCTAGATGGTTTTGTTGTTTGGGAAATATCCCACCTCCTCTGCTCAAATAGAAATATTGATTGATTCTATGGCTCAGTTTGACTGTCCGAGGTCAGAGGTTTGTACAGTTTATGAAGAGTGAAGATTTTTTTTCCCAATATAACTCAATCCAAACCTCAAAGGTTTCTGTAGCCATGAAGTACAGCTGCTACGCAATACTAAGTTACCAGTTTAACACAGCAACAACACATTAGTGACCAGTTGTTACCTCTATTCTAATACACATGTAACATCATTTAAAGTTTTCTTCAAATATGCACACATTGCTTTCTCTTCAGGTTGAATGGAATTTCTGCCATTGTTCCATAAAGCTTGTCCAGCATAGCAACAGTTGCTACAAAAAAGCAGGTTTGTTTACATGGGTCAAGTGAATGTGTGGCGTGGCAATGTTGTTGCGCTCTCTGTCCTGTTGAACATGATTTGTTTGGTTTGGCTCCAGCTGTTTGGCTTACAGTACATCCCTACAAGCCAAGAGTGGGAATACTGAGCTTAGTGAAACTAACTGCACGTCGTCTCAGAACACCTCAGAGACTTTTAATTGGACATAAACCTTAACTAGCAAGTGCACAGTCCTTGAGTTAGCTAAAACAGCACTGAGTGATATGCCTGTTCCACAACAGGATATTACAGCTATGATGTACAAATATAAAGTGGTTATTACATGACTCTAACCAACAGCTGATAGTTGTGAGATTAGTAAATTTAATATGGCAGAGAGGAAGGGACAAATGAAGAGAAACTGCAGAGCAATAAAATCCAAGCCTGTGAATGGTAAAGGACTGGCAGCAAATGCGCATTTTGTGAAAGAGATACAGACTGGAGTGGAGGATGGAGTAATGGGAGGAGGGAATGATGGAACAGATAGAAGGATGAGTAAAGGAGTGAGGCAGAGGTCAGAGGGAGGTAAGCGTGATGAGAGTCCCTGAGCAACGTTGGAGAGTACGGTTGTCTTTAATGCTGTGGTAGTCCGTTTTGGTGACTGTGGTTGCATGTGCGTGTGTGTATTTAGTGCAATGGTAAGCTGTGTGACGTAGCAGTGGCAGCACTCTCTCTTTCTCTCTCCCTCTATCTCTCTCTGGGAGCCGCTCTTTAATTAGCTCCTGATGAGGACCTTCAGGAAAAGAAGCAGGTGATTGGACTTCTTATTCAAATAATTACCTCAATTAAGTCATTAAAACCTTGGGCATAGCCAAGCCCTGAACTGCCTCCCCTGTGCCCCAGCGTGCATCCATCCCTGATCTCTCCCCTCACCCACTACACTGCACGAGCATGTGGAACTTCAGCGTTATAGCATACTGGTGTACATGGAGACCATGTGCTTCTGCCTCCAACCAGTTGCACTTTATTTCCTTAACTATGTTAGGACTGATCTTAGCACTCGATGCCTCTCACACTCGCGCACACACTCACACAGAGGTAGGTTAATTACCCTTAGCATCTGGATGGCCGTATGTGTGTGTGAGCCCTTGGCGTCGGCACGGGTCTCAGTGGTTCTCAAAGTGCCCCGCTGCATCATGGGGGGATTAGACACGTGCAGCTATGGGGGTTTGAGGTAGGCAGCCGCATTGTGTTCGGTTTCTCCGCCACTGTGGTCCTGGGATCTGTGGGTGTGCACACATGTACACACTACTGAAAGGTAGACTGCCTTGACACGGCACCACTTCTGGCTCTTTCGGTCGTATGGTGTTTTATTGCGTTTGAGCACATATATGAGAACAGGACTTGACGGCGTGAGAGATTCGAGAGCTTGTTTTCTGCTCCTTTAGTAATTTTTTTTATCTCTTTTGTTTGGCTGCTGAGGGTGTCCAGGTGTGCTTTAGCTTGCAGAGCATGGAAGCCCACATCTGGATTAGGCCAATGGCCCTCCACCCAGATGTGCTCCGACTCTAAAACAGCCCTCTGTGGGTGTTTTGTTCCCCCTATTTCTTTCCCACATTGAAGGGGAGGGGGGCATCAGCTGCCTGTCAGGTGTTTGCATAGACGCAAACAGATGTTATTTTGATGAGTGAGAGAGAGAGAGAGAGAGAGAGAGAGAGAGGCAAATAACAAAGGGGAAAAAAAAACAACAATAGCTTTAGTTTCAAACTCAGACGTGACGTTAGAAGAGGCGGTGTTGGAGGGAGGGATGAAGCCAGGAATGCAGGCAAGGTGCACATACACACTTGGCCCTTCCTTGACTCCTCCATCTGGACTGGGTGCGTACGAGCATCTGGGTATACGAGTGTTGGCTTGTATACGAGTGTTAGCCTGGTGTGTTGCTCTGCACACATTGTGAAATTAGGCAACCCACTGATCAACAGCTTCTTAGATATGTTGGATGTAATCCTTTAGGCCAGGCCAGGAGTTCTTATTGTCTTTTACTGTTCATTACTAGTAATGCCTCCTTTAGTAAATGGAGTGCTCCTGTTAAACTCGCTAATTCTGTATAAACCATTTAATGCATAATAACCTCTAAAAATCCCAGAAGTAATACATACTAAGACTTATCATTCAGTGAATATAAGCACTACGTATTTGCTGGGTTATTTATAGATTATTGAAGTGTGTGGTGTCACTTTGGGCCTGCTGGTGGGTTCTGGCCTTTTAAGGGGTTAAATGGTTGCTGCATGGTGAAATTGTTTGTCAGATTGATGGAGAATATCTTGTATACGGTTCTATAGAGAACCTTTTAGAAAGAACAATGATTTACAATTTACAATGATGATGAACAATGTTTAGACTGGCAAGTAAATGGAGGGAGTAATGAAGAGGGTTGAAGTAAGGCAGTGTGGATTGTGAATTCAACATATTGTGTCATCTTGCATATTGCCAATTATGGATGTCGAATTGAATGAATGAATTGTAAACTATTTGAATCAAATTTGCTCCTCCCTACAGCGTCCCTCTCTCAAGAAGACAGCATAGACTGCTCAGCTTGCGTGCACACACACACACACACACACACACACACACACACACACACACACACAATATGTACATGCATGCAGTGTGCGTGGGTGACACGGTACATTAGGGTCTTCAGGCAGCAGTGAGCTTTGATTTGGACGTGTGGCTTTTTAGGGGGGACACATGAGTTCACTCTGGGGGATAAACATACCCCTCCACACCCCCTGTCCCTGCTGGGGGAAACAAGGGAAGATAAGGAAGGGGGAAAAAAGCTTGTGACAAAGTTAAAACGCCAAAGCGTCCTCTAAACAGAGCCTCTGACACACTTCCTTTGTTGTGAATGTGTGTGCATTCATATTGATTTTTTTCATCTGGGGTCTTTGAACATCCAGTTTAGTGTCAGCCCCCTGGGGGAGGCCTCCCTCTGCATGCCCTAATAATGCTTTGTCATCTTTAATAACCCCAGCGCTTGACACTGTGATATTAATATTAGGGTGGATTTCTTTTTGTTTTTCCTCCTAGCCTTCTAAAACCAAGCCTGTGAAAGAGAGGGGGGGAGAGTGAGAAATATAGATATGAACAGGCAGGGAGATATATATATTGAGAGAGAGAGAGAGATACTGATAGATAGAGAAGGAGAAAGGGAGGAGGAAATAGAGAGAGGAAGAGGGAGATGGAGAAAGAAGAACTCAAGAGATGAAGAGAGCATAAGAAGGGGGAATATGGACAAGGAATGAGAAAAGGTAGAAAAGGAATGGAGAAATGTAGAAGTAGAGTGCGAGGGAGATAAGCAGACAGGAGAAATACAAAGAGAGAGACAGCAAAAGTGAAGAAGGGAGAAAAAGAATGAACGAGAAAGAGGGAGTAGCAGAAGAAGAACATGAAGAAAGAAGAAACTGAGAGCAAATGAAGGAGGTAGAAATGCATATAGGAAAAGAAAGTGGGGGAGAAATACAGAAAAAAGAAATCGACTCAGTCTCTGCTGATTTATTATCTGGTAATATGGATATTACTGTTTTCTGGTGTAAGAATGGTACACATGTTTGTTGCATGTTTGTTTTGTGCTTTGGCAGAATGCAGCTCGTAATAAAGAACTGAACTGATCACTGTAAGGTAGAGGGAGCTAGGGAGAGTGTGCGAGAGAAAATAAGAGAGACAGAAACAGAGAGAGGGGTGAGGTTTCAGTTAAGCTGGTCTTTCTTCATCCTGTGCTTCATCCTGTGCAAATGGGAACTGAAGTGGGATTGGGTGCTTTGTACACTTGTCCAATGTATACTTCTTCTACTAGCTATGAACGAGAAGATTTGTCAGTCCAGTCAGGAAATTCTACTTGCAAGATGGCGTCTGTACCAGAGCCGCTGTTCTGCTTCCCCACACACACACAAACAAACCTCCAAACACATGTATATTTCATCCTGGCCTTGGAATAATTAATGGGGCATTATTTATTGATTTGTTTGTAGTTGAGCATAGTCGTAGCAACAGCAGGGGGCGGATGAAGTCTTTGGGACGGGTGGGAGGGTTTAGAGTAACCATGGCAACCCACAAGTGGCCCAGACCCTCTCCCTGGGCCAGGGTGAGAAGGTGAAGCATACAGGGAGACGTAGGCCCAGAAGTGCGGAGCGAGGCATGTTGGGATGTGCATGCTCAGAGGAAGTGGAATGCAGGCGGGGTAACACGCAGGCAGAGAGAGTGCTCCATCGTCCTGAGGGAGGGCGGGACTTTTTTTTTTTTCAAGCGACTCACTCGTTCCCTATTCCCTAATCTGCAGATAGAAACCTTTCCATTAAGTGACATCAAAGGCAGCGCCCTACACAGGGAATAGCGGCGGCATCTGAGACGCAAGCCCGGCTCAGGGCGAACACTTTGTGAAACAGCAAATGGCAGTCCTCTCCACAATGCAGTGCCTGTCAGAAACATCCTGCCCAAATGGCCCTGTAGTTTGGCTTTTTTCCCCCCACTGTTCGATTTGATTGGTCCTTGTGTGAATGACTCATTTAGACTCATAATTACGTTCCTCAGGTTTGCCGTTTTTAACTCGCTGACGTGAATAGCTCCACTTCTCCTCACCCTCAGCTTTGGAGCTTCACTTCATCCCGTCAGTCTCGCACACAAACCTGTACTGTGACTAAATGTTCACATGCTAACATGCACTCTCACAGGCCTTCCACTCAACTTGCTAGCTCTTTCTCTCAATGCCAAGGCAAACGCTAAAGCTGTAACCTGTTAAAGAAAACATACAGAACAGAGCTGCATTGCTACAAGTAGTCATAGCAACCAGGGTGCAAAATACAGGGGGTCCTATGGGGTCTAAGACCTCTAGTTAACATCTTTGGTTCCCTGAATTTGCCAGTCAGTGAACTTCTGTCTTTGGTGTTCTGGTGTTCTGCCTCAGGGTGGCGCTGTAGAGAAATGATTTAAGCAGTTGGTCCTGCAGAGCCTAAAAGCTGTAACTATGTCTGAAACACTGCTGATAAACTTTCAGTATGAAAATTTGACCAATTCCTCAGCAGTTTAGTAGAAAAAATTGTTGATGAGATGTGTCTCAGTTAAACCAGACATTTTGTTGCCTTCAAGCTAGCATCAGCACCGCTATGGTGAGTGAGTTAGCAGTCAGGTAGCACTGGAGTCGCCAGTGGGACCGCCTGAATACTGAGGTGTATGTCAAACACTGTTAGTGACCATGATACAGTCTGATTTTTGTTTGTAGCCTTTGTCTAAATATCAGTGCCATGCAGTGTCAGAAACCACATAAGCAAGCAAGTTGAACGTTACATAAATGATACTTTGTTGATTTTCTGAATGAAAATGAGTCACAGAGAGCACTGTACATTTTAATGCACATGTCCTGTTTGTCTGCCTTCTCTTTTTCCCTAATATATTTAATTGCAGATAAATGCTGTATGTAAGTGTGTTCCCTATAAAGTGTGTTCCCTAACTTAGTGTAAATCTCTCACCAAATTCAACATAAAAACACGTTGTTTGGACATGGGTATTTTGCGTATGATTATATATATGCTGTGATGGTATGGATGGAGTTTTAGTTAGTGTATTCCTCCTGATTCACACATGTCTCTTCAGTGTGTCTGTTCTGTTAAAAGGAGTACATGCAGTGGTGTATGTGTATGTGTGTGTGTGTGTGTGTGTGTGTGTGTGTGCATGTCCAATGTTGAGGTCCAGAGGCAGGACACAGTTGGGCGCAGGGCAGGGGGGTAGGGATGGTCTGAACACAGCAAGGTCACTCCTACTGCTACATGCTCACCAACACACAACTGCTCCTCTGGCCTGCCAGAATCCCTCCATTTCTCTCTCACTCTCCACCTCTTTCATTCACTCTCAGTTTCTCTCTGTGTGTATCTCTCTCTCTCTCTCTCTCTCTCTTTAACCCTCTTCTGTCTGTCACCCTGTGTTTCTTTTACTACTCTCTCTCTTTCCCATGCTCTTCTTTGATACAGTCAGAGGTAGATATTCATACATGGCTTATTTTATCTAGTATGTATGTTCTCTATTTCAATTTTTTTTGTTCATTTCATATAAATCACCATTTGCTCTATTTGTTCTTTTTGTATACCTCTTTTTGTTTCTCTCTCTCTCTCTCTCTCTCTCTCTCTCTCTCTCTCTCTCTCTCTCTCTCTCTCTCTCTGTCTCTCTCTGGAGGTACAGATGGACACATTTGCAGGTTAACTTGAACAGCTGGAGGTGCATTATTAGCGTCCTGCTGCTTGCTCATATTTGCTCGGGTTTTTTTCCAGCCTTCCTTGGCGGGCAGATAATTCACAACCGGCCAACCAAAGACGTAGTTGGTGTCCTGGTAGAGAAAGAGTGAGAGAGAGAGAGAGAGAGAGAGGAACACAAAGAAAAGATGGGAGGCAGGCTTACTCAACCCTGATTACCTTACACAACAAAGTGGGCAGCAGTTTGCATATCTCTGCAGAAATACATGACAATACAAAAAACATGGTTGTTGTTTGTGATCGTTTTCTCTCAGAGTTTAGGGTGTGTGTGTGTGTGTGTGTGTGTGTGTGCGTGCGTGCGTGTGTGTGTGAGTAGAGCGAGGACAAAAACAAAGTCCCATGAATCTGGTATGTCCCTTGGGTCGAGCTGACAATGAGCAATTGTTGTGGAATGGTTCGTGCCGATTGCTTTTGAGCTGCATTTGGGAGATCTTGCGTGGATAAAAAGCCCCCAGCGCACCCAGGGGCGTAGGATTAGGCACACACATGCATGCGCACATATATACAGTATAAAACCCGCACATTGCAAATGCTTTGCTGCTTGTTAAACCACACTGTCCTCTTTTAGAGCGCTTGTGTACATTTGGCGGTTGTCTTTTGCTGATGTTAAATGCAGCTGTGTCCTCTGGCAGCCATTGAGTTCAGGAGCAGCCTATCATGTCCTCTGAAGGTTGTGCATTAGATAGTAGCATGTGCGTGCGTGAGAATGAGTGAGAGAGCGCCAGAAAGAGTGAGAGAGATTGAGAGTAAGAGAGCATGGCCAGGAGACATGCTGCTCAGGCAACTCAAAGCACCAGGCCTCAAATTCAATAAGACTCCTCATAGACCAGGCCTGGCCAGCAACACTGGCCAGCACACACACAGCTGACCTCTCACTAGAGCCATAATTACCCTCCCTACCGCAATTAACAATCTGGGGTTTTTGCTCTGTGTGTGTGGTAGAGAGAAACGTCTCACACATTAAAAGTTTGAAGCTGGCAGTGGACTTACAACTTGATGTACGATGGGATCATGTTGTTGGAATAAAGCCTTAAAACTTTAGAAAAATCTCTGAAACCTTTCAGAATTAGAAAAAAAATATTTAGCTAACACTTTATTGAGAACTACAGTCCACTGAAATAACTAGGATATGATCAGACCATGACTGTCCAAGTAAAAAATAATATCTCCAAAACAGTAACTTTACAGGAGAGGGCCCAATGGTCTTACACTCATCACCATCATCATCATCATCAGAAAAAAAAAAGTTGCACCCAGAAATTTAAATTGATATGGGCAAAGCTAATTGAGCTGCACATACAGAAGTAGTGTCTCTCAGTATGGCATTGGGGCGCCATGTTTATTAATGCAGTATGCCAGACATGTTGGCATGCAGTTGTAGAAGCTCCTAATGGTGTCCTGCAATAATGCATCCTTTGTAGCTTGACTTTTCACACATATTCTCATTAATCTTTTAGCCTTATTTGTAGGACAGCTGCCATGTTAAAATAAAATACTCACAAACATAGAGAACCTGTTTTTTTGGACAGCAGCAATAAATGGTGAAATGGTGTCTAACTGGATAAAGACATATTGAACTGTAGACTTAAACTAAGTACTGACTAATCCCAGCTAAGGCAATGTTAGGCTACATGTTGGAGAACAAAAGGTCTTGTGGAAGAGATAAAAGATTTAGATAGATTTAGTACATTGTAGTAATGTGAATGTCATACTTTTTAGGCTGCAGATTAATGCTATCCATTAAAATTGTGCACTGGACTGTTTTTTGGACACATCTATAAAATATGCTGTACTAAAAGTGTCAGTACTATACTGAGTGTCAGTTAGGCACACATGCTTCAGCTGGACTCCTAAAAACAGTGAGGATAAAATGGAATATGTGATTTGCATTAAGAATTAAGAAAACAAGAAAAAATAAAAATAGTAAATGGTGAATAAAAGTTTTGTATTGTATTCCTGCTTTGTATAAAACAGTCAAATAATTTAGTTTACTCATTATGGCAAGAATAGTTAGTTTACATAACCAAACATAGGTAAGAAGCATTTACTGGTCCATTTCTGTTGACCTGTCTGTCATGAAATCTATATGTACATATAACAGAAACCTCTGCTCCTGCCATGTAGGTTGCAGTATATAGCATCATGTTTAGATGAAAGCTTGACCCAGAGAAATAAATCTGTTCGTGTACCTCAGTCGCCATTCATATAGCTTTACCCCAATCATGGAAGCCTATCTTTAAACAAATCAGCATGTTATTTTGTCGGTAGTGTGCAGCCTTAGCATGCTTTATAATGCTTTCTAAGAGTGCTCATGCGCCTACAGTACAGCCCTCCAGCTACTTCTAAGTGCCTCTAATGAGGCCCTGGCTGACAGCTGACTGTTCCCTAGAATTTATCATCTATTGTTATTCTGCATTTACTCTAATATTCAGGCGTGCACGTTGCCATGGTGATCTGCTGATTTGCTCCACGGTCTCCGATGCCGTGAAACTGATGGACTGGTTTCCTTTACCCTTGTTTTCTGGTGTATCCTTAACGCCACGCAGCAGCATATGCCAAGGAATGTTAGATGCAGTGCTAAAGTGCTTACTACATGCCAGGTCATTCAATTTCACACCTGGGCTTTAGGAAGATTTATGAGGTGTAGAACGAAAGACAGTTAGTGAGGTATTGTATGTATGGATGATGTGGGAGAGGGGTTTGAGCAGTTAGCAGTTTGAGCACTTTCAGGTTTGCAGTTAACACTCAGAACACCAGAAAGAGCCATGCTTACTTTATTTCCTAACAATCAGGCCTTGTGAGGCTGAGAGTGGCTTGACATTGCAGATTTCTGGTGGTATGGTGGTTTAGACTCTCCAGCAGTTTGTTTATGGGTTCAGATCCCAGGTGATACAGCAAATGGACACTGCCATAAAACTCAGTAGGGAATAAATAGACGTTCTGAACTTTTAATGTACATTAATGTAACCACGTCTCATTTTAATGTCATTTTGAACCATTGGTCATGAAATGTTTGAAACGACAGCAGGGAAATGATGGCTGCTTTTGTGGTACAATCCTGTAATGACTTTAAGGGTGAGTTTTTAGGCAGCAGAACACTTCTGTTAGCTGCCTTTGGCTTGTGGGTGCATGCCAACGTGCTACCCGTTGGTCTACATATTGACAAGACGAGGCATATGGCTAATACGTCTGCCTAAATGCTGCAGTCATCTAAAAGAGCAGTAACATTTTGAGCATGTGTTTTCGACTACAGTTCTGTTTGCATAGTTATGGCAAGGTCACAGTGTTGTGCTAATGCCCAGCACATGTAGCCTGAGCATGCTTGTTCGGCTCCAGCTCTGCTTTTGGCTGATTTCTCCTCTGCTTTGATTGCAGTGGGCTGCAGGCCCCTGCCCGCCTCTCAGTGTGCCGTCTCTTTATCAGCACGTGTGTGTGTATGTGTGTGGAAATGAGCGGCAGCAGTGGTTGCTCTGGGTGGTCAGCAGGCAGTCGCAGCCAGACCAGTTCGCCTCGCAGGGGGCCTAGACCCGCAGACTCATGCCTATTGGTACAATGCAGATGGGGAGGCGGGAAATAATATGACTAAAGGGTCTTGATTGGTGAAACTTTAGCTGATGCATAGAAGGTGGCTTTTTATTGGCAGATGAATAAAAGTAGGGGTAATTGTCAATTTGCTGGTGAATTTGTGGTGCAGCTGTTCCTGCAGTGCTATATGGGTAATGCAGTTCTCTAGAGGAGAGCACTGTAGTCTAACAAGGCTTTAACAGAGCAGTGAGGCCAAATTGGTTTTGTTACTACAACGATAATTGAGAATGAAGGTGGAGTCCGCTTTATTTGAGCATTCAGGTGGTCCATACTTAACTTCCCACACAGGAAATCTCATTCACGTGATGTATGGCCTCAAGCAGGCTACCACAAACCCAATTACATAGTCTTTCTTTTTTATAGCACTGTTAATGCTCTACAAAGGATAAACAAATAGATCATTGCCCATCTTACCTGCTCCATGCAGGAGCACTTTGTAGTTGTTCGATTGCAGACTGTAGTCTGTTTCTCCGCTTGTACCAGCAACACACATTAACACAGCGCCACCATGTGGGTCTTAGTGCTGTGCTGAGAATAATCTACCACCCACATAGTACCTACTCTGTGATAGTTCTTTGGTGGGGTCCTGACCATTACAGAACAAGGTAAAAGGACGTTTACAAAGTAGAGCTACAAAATGCACTTTTATGGTAAGTGAGCTGGACACTGTGTAGAAACAAGTGCTCAGTGAGTTTACTCTAATATCCAGTAAATCAAATACCCTCTAACACTGTTTTGAATAACTTGAGATGTGCATTCATTTGTGAGCACAATATTGACTGTTTTATAATGACTGGCCGCGAACTTGGCACTATCTGTCAGATTATAGAACCGGAACTATCTGTGTTATAAGTTGCTAATCCCTGTGAATCTAGTGATCTCAGCCTTACTTCAGCTTTTGTCAACACAGCTCGCGACAAAAGTACAACAGTAGACTCCAGAGTGTATGAAGTGAGTAGCAGGGTTGGGAAGGAGAGTGGAGGAGGAGAGTAGAGGCGCGTGTGCTTTGGAAGGAGAGTTTGTTTGTTTGCTTGTGTGTATGAAGGTCGGTTTCTGCAGGGTGGAGGGATCCAGCATCCCACTGTTATGTAATCTGATAGGAGATTCCAAGCTGGTCAGCTCCATATGCCGTCCGCCGCTGCCAAAAACTATGTGGAGCCGGAGACTCCATCCCGTTTGGCAGCCAGAGAGCGAAAGTGAGAGAGAGAAAGAGAGAGCAAACGATAGAGCGAATGGGAGAGAGAGAGAGAGAAAGAGAGAGAGAGAGAGAGAGAGAGAGAGAGAGAGAGAGAGAGAGCGTTCCGGAAATATTTGCAGCAGATAATAGGAAACGTGTGAATTAGACCGGCAGCCAGAGAGAGAGTGGGAGAGAGAGAGATCGAGTGAGCTAGCAGGTTTACCTCTCATATTTAGACGCGGCGTGTATGTATTTTGTTGAGTCAATGAGGCCAACCTGCCTCACTGTGATACACGCATGAAGAGGGAAAGAGAGAGGGGTGGCTGTAGCAGAGTTTGAGAGGGCATGAATGAAAGTTGTATATTGAAGGAGTGTGTGTGTGTGTGCGTGTGTGTGTGTGTGTAAGCAGGTAGGTGGGCAGCTCCTGGGATTGTTTGGGCACTGCAGTACTCTGTGTATTTATGTGTAAGTGCCTGTGTGTGTGAAAGAACGAAAGAGGAAGAGAGTGAGTAGGAAGCAATAGCTCTTGAGACCCCTCCAGCTCTGCAGCACTGTGTGTGTGTGTGTGTGTGTGTGTGTGTGTGTGTGTGCGCACTCCGCTTTGGCCCACATTGCCACCCCCACCAGCACAGGTCAAGCTCAGCACGCCGCCTCTTCTCCCTGCTCTCCCTCTCCGAGTTGCCATGGCAACACACCTTGAGCTCACCCCCTAGAGAAGCCCGTTGCCTCTACCCGCCCCCCCACACCTCCTCCCCACCGAACACTTTCGCCCCTGCCCCCGCCTCCATCTCTCTCCTCTTGCCTCCCCGCGGCTCCCTCGCCCGCCATCCGGCCCATCAATCTGTGGGCCGGGGCTGCGGGCCTTAGGGCCGGGCCGAAAGGGGCCGGGGCCCCCGGGGGCCGACTGCTCCCATCCACACAGCTCATTTGTGTGCCAGCACACGCTACAGGGGGTGATGGGTAAAGAGAGAGAGAGAGAGGAGCGAGTAGGAGAGGAGGGGGCTGCTCCCATATAGCCGGGCCATCCCGTGGGGAGCAGCGCAGGCCAGGGCGCCACCTGGCTCCCCCTGGTCAATTAGCTGGAAGCACATTGGCCTGAGCTTTAGCAGCAGCCACTGCGGAGGCTGCGAACAGCAGCAGAAGCAGCCACGGCAATGGGTTTGTGCAAGGAGGGAGGCCTGCTCAGTTGGTGGAATAACAATCTGGAATAATAGATAAATACTGCCTCCTTTATCCCTCATTCCATTGCTTCTTCTACTTATAATCTTTCCATGCTGCCATTACTACTGTTTTACTTGTGCTATGTACTTTAGTTCCCAGATCATAATTCAGAACCCACACAGCTCAACATGGTGTTAGGCAAGTGGCTGATCCTTTAGGTTTATCGTTACTGATTAGCCTCATGGTTCAAGTGCATGAACTCATGGGCAATTTGATGTGGAATGGGTCATTGTAGACCCTGGCCTTAAACGTGTACTTGGAATTCTTTACACTGGCAGTGATAGGATCCAAGGGTTGTGACGCCCATGTCTAGTCTAATTTAGTCCAAGACGTTATTGCAACTGTAATAAACTGGATTGCATACAGAAACATTTGGAACTGTTTAACATAAAAACTGACTGTTCTGTTCACCTGGTTACCATCAGTTCCCATCATGGCTCAAAAGGGCAGAGCATTTCACTTCTGGATCGATCAGCACATCAGAGCAGGCCTCAAATCAGTCAGTCAGCTGCCCCATTGCATTTATAAATGCTAACCCTGCTTGGTTTGACACATGCTGTAGATGAATGCAGTGTGCTTTTAGAGATGGCTGTCATGATGGATTCTATTTGCATTGTAGAAATTGGCTGATTACACTAAACAAATGAAAGCTGACGGATAACTAACCACTTCATTCCGTCTGATTTTCATTTAGCAGCGATTATTTAGTAGGATACTAGCCTTATTTACCTTGTAACATATCTGCCATAACTGGCAAATGGTTTGCGAAGTACAACTCATTTGGAGTTAACCTGCAGCAATACAGTGGAATAGATGAGATAATATAGGCTATGACATGCAAATCCATCACATTCATTCTAAAGGTTTGATTGGCTGCAAATATATGGTGAATGGGACATTATATCTTGACAATAAGACCCAAACATTTGAGCAGTGGCTAGGAGAGAGCCAGGTTCTGAAGTTGGTTAAGTCCCATGAGAGGAATTTAACATATTATTCAGAATGTGCCCTGCGTTCATGTTATTACAAAGACTACATCTTAAACCTACCAGTACAGTATTTAGTATAGCTTTCCAGTATGGAAAGTATGAAATAGGCCTTATAGGACTGTACTGCAAAAGAAATAAATGCAGGAATGCACCCCATTCTTTACTGTGCAGGGTTAAAATATGCAGTGTTGTCATGCCAAATGTTGTGAATCCTAATCATTGCTGAGGCATTATGTGTTTTTAGTCACTTAATGAAGTTTAATGGAGTTATTGTGGCAGCTCTGGTTTCAGACAAGTACATCTGCACATCTAACCAAGAGCACCACGCTCCCTCTCATGAAGACTTTTCTCATCCTTGTGTTCTGTAGTTGTGGAATTGTTAGCGATATTGTCAATGATGTTGTTAGCAGCTTCTCCAGCGACCTCTCCCTTCGTTCTTTAGGGCTCTCCTCTGTCTGCTTTTATGCAGTTATGATATTGTGCAGTTTAGTCACTCACAGTTTCTGACATGTATGTGTGTGAGTGAGTGTGTGTGTGTGTGTTGCTCTTTAGCTGTAAGATGGGCTCCCCCAGTACTCTGCAGTCCCCCACCCAAAGCTCTGCATGTCAGCCCCACTGATCAAATACTCTACCCTGACAACATGGGGATGCTTGGTGGTAACAAGAAACTGTAATCCCTACATGAGTCCCACACATGTGCGCGCGCACACACACACACACTCAGGAGTGGAGAGCTTAGTGTTGGGCTAAAAAAGAGATGATGGAGCATGTTCCTCACTTGCTGATCAAACCACTGCAGAGGAGCTTGCTTTTTAACACATACACACTCTCGCGCGCACACACACATAAAGGCCCCCCAGCTACCATTACTTTTGGCCGGACAGCCCAATTATCCCTTTGCTTTCTGCTTTCTTTAGCAGAATTCCCTTCCTCTCCCCCATATCCCTCTCATTTCCCCAATGTTTCTCTTTGGTGTCATTGCGCTCACTTCCACTCCACCCCCACCCCCCCTCACACCTTTCCCCTCTCACTCTCTGGCTGGTCTCTCACTCTTTCTTAAACTCCACTGTCTCCTTCACCACTCTTTCTCTCCGCTGATCTGTTTCCCTCTCTTTTCCTCCTCTTTTAACCTGCCTCCCTCTCTCTTCAATCTTTGCTTCACTCTTTCTTTCTCTTTCTTTCCAATCCTCTATATCTCGTTCTCTCTCTCCTTGGCTCTTCTACTCTTCATTTTCTATTGCTACTCCTTATGTATATATGTATATATGTATGTGTGTCGGTGCGTATTTAAAAGTGCTCTCCTCTTTTTCTTTCTTTCCTTTTCCTCTTTCCTCTTTCCTTTTTCCCTTGCTCTCTCTCTCCCTCTCTCTCTCTCTCTCTCTCTCTCTCTCTCCTTTTTTTTTCTGTCAGCTCATTTGAAGCTTCTCATTCAACAGCTAGTACAAAATGTTCTCGTAAAGCTATTTGCTGTGTGGTAGCTCATCCAGACCTATAGACGCTCTTACAAAAGGAGGCATCCCATAGTTTGATGTCCATCAGTAGACACACCAAAACTTTTGGTGTCCCTGCCAATCCCTCCCTTGACAACCACCAAGAAAACACTCCTTTTTAGCTCCCCACCCACCAGAGCCACCTTGCCCCCCTCTCTGCTTTCAGAGGGGGATTAGAGCTCTCCGTGGGTCAGGCCTTTGAGACAGCGCTCAGATTGAAATCAGTGGAGGTAGTGATTTATTGTTTCTTTCTTTGTCTTTTCTTTTTGAGGACAGGGAGATTGAAGGATTGAGGACTTTATTTAGGCCACATGACCCTAAACTACAAAGAAGACATTTTGTCATGAAACATGTATTGTGAAACTTGCTTACTTATTTCAAGTCACTCCATCAAGGAGAACTTACCACACTGCTTATTTTAAAAAATAATGCTGGGAGATCTGCTCAGAAGTACACTGTCCCAACGACTATAGGCACCTGCTCATCCAACACTTCATCCAACAGGTTCTGTTATGACAGTAGCTATATATTACCTAATTCAAGCTTTCACAAGCCAAGATAATATTATTGCTAAACCACAGGGCTCCTCAGAGTGTGTCTGGACAATCCAGCAGGGTGCTGGACTCCACAGGCATCTGCAGGGCCACAGGGGTGGACAGGGTGGCGTCTTTACCACCTCAGGTCAGGGAGATTGGAGTGGTGGTGTATAGACAGGGGTCTGATGGAGTGCACGCGGGCGGGCGGTGTGCGAGCCTGTGTGGAGCGCGGCCGATAAGAAGGGAGCACAGGCGTCCAGCTACGACTCGACGCCCACCTTTCATCTGTCCCGCTCTGACTGGGCTAAAGAGGGGGGCACTGATGTCACTCAGGCCGGCTTAAAATAGAGTCACGGGCAGGGGGGAGGGCACGGAGCCCATGGCACTGGGGGGCAGCAGGCAATTACCGGCCAGGAAAGAGACGGCACTGGGCAGAGGAGGAGAGGAGGAGGAGGGAAGAGAGGGAGGTGGGCTGGTTGGACTGTCCACAGTCGGACAAGAGAGACAGAAAGAGAGAGAAGGAGAGCCGTGTGCATTTTAGCACTGTAGGAAGGGTTTGTAAGTGTTCATTTATAAAGACACTGATCTTTGACTGTGCCTGTGTTATAGTAGATATACTGACTGCATCCGTGTACCTGTGCTTCTCTCTCTCTCTCCCTCTCTCTCTCTCTCTCTCTCTCTCTCTCTCTTGTTCCCCCTTCCTGTATTCTCCCTCTTCATCTCTCTCTGACCCCTCTGCTGTGGTTGTAACCTGTTGTATCGTGTGCTCTTGTGTTTCAGAGGAAGGCATCAATCACGAGTGCAAGCTGTGTAACCAGATGTTTGACTCTCCGGCCAAACTCCTGTGCCACCTGATCGAGCACAGCTTTGAGGGCATGGGTGGCACCTTCAAGTGCCCCGTCTGCTTCACAGGTAAGGGGCCCTGGCCCGGGGGGGTCGAGGGCATAAGGTCAGGGGCAGTGAAGGTGTGTTTGTGTGTGGGTGGGCCGTACCCATCAGCACGTGCACACATACGTACAAATACACAGAAAGGCTGGGCAAATTGCTCACGCTGTCTGCCCGCTTACCCGTACATGTGTGTAATTGCACTCATTCATGTAGGTTAACGACGCATGATTACACACAGAGACCCAGGTTTGCGCACATTCAAATACAGACACATGTGCTTCCTGCACGCTTATCTGCACATGCCCTTTTGTGCTTCCTTCAGTTGTGTGCGCTGAAAGCGATATGTTTTTATTTGTCCATTTGCATGCTTATCTGTGAGCACTTTCCCCTACGTCCTTATACCCTTCTCTTTTTCTTTTCCACTCTCCTTCAGGGGCGACACAGAATGTTCTAAGTAGTACCCTCGTATAATGAATGTACTTAAGCTGCCAAAAAGAGCTCCCGATAAAGGTTCACATTTTTAATGAAGTAAATAACATTAGACCACTTTCCACGGAGGCGCTCCTGCTTAATGCAATTTAGCAATGCCACTCTCCAAAGTACAACCAGTCTGTGCCTTTGTTGTTTGACATTTACAAACTGTAGTCCATCTGTAACTCTGCATTCTTTTACCCAAATTCATTCTGTTCTCCAGTGGTCAGGACCTTCACACCGCAGGTATTATGTGAGTGGTAGATCATTCACAGCACTGCAGTGATGTGTTGTGCTGGTGTGAGAGGATCAGGCACAGCAGTGCTGCCGAAATTATTAAACACTGTGTCCACTCACTGTCCAGTCTTTAGGTTGCTGCCTATAGGACACGGCAAGCTGGATTCTTTTCGTTGGTGGATTATTCTCAGTTCAGCAGTGATGCTGAGCTGTTTAAAACTCCAACAGTATTGCTTTATCAGATCCACTTACACCAGCACAACACATACTAACACTCTTATCACTACATCAGTGTCACTACAATGTTGAGAATGATCCACCACCCAAATAACATCTGCTCTGTGGTGGTCGTATAGGGGGAGTATTGAAGAATGGAGTGAAATGGGAGTAACAAAGTATGCAAAGAAACAGATGGACTACAGTCTGTAATTACAGAGCTACAATGTGCTCTTATATGGTGGGTGGAGCTGATAAAAAGCACAGTGGGTGTAGATGTTTAATAAGGTGGTCAAGAAATATTATGACAGGCTCTTATGTGGAAAAAAGGAGAGAATAATGAAGGTCAGAAAAGAAGAGTCTGGGTGCCCTGTCAGTCCACCTGTCCTCTTATGATCATAGTAAAGTCAGTGGGGGATGACCTTCCTGCTGATATCCCTGGTCTCTGGCAGACTGTGCCTTCCCTAGCATGCTGGAGGAACGAGAGGAGAAGCAGAACAGAGTTTGCTTTCTTAATCTTATGTATTTATTTAGGAATGATACAAATATTTATAATCACAAGATGAGATCTAATGAGATCTATATAGGATAAGATACTGTATGACATTTTTGTTTATAGCACTATTATAGCAAAAGCTGTTAATAAATATCCAAATGTTGCTTTATTAAAATGTTAATGAATGCTTATGCATGTGTTATGAAGTCACTACATGGGAAGCTTTTAAATTTTTATCATTAAGGCTCCTATGTTTCTTTTTTAAACAAAACAAAAAAATAAATACATTTCCTTGATGTTTATATCATTGAAGCTGGCCCACCAAAGCACATAATTAAGACATTCATAGATTTATATTGCTTTTAAAAAGCAAGTTGCTGAATTGAGCACTAGCTTTCCGAATGCACCATGTCTCTTTGCTCAGACTTTACTAGCAGATTGGATGGACATTTGAAAAGCATTGTATTTGTGTTAAGACCATTTGGCTTGAAGGTCTTTGAGGTGAGCCAGTTTAGTGTGTGTGTAAAAAAGTGCGTTGTGCAGAGAGCATTAGCCGAGGTCAGAGAATAAAGGGCAGGTTTATAGAGAAGCAGTGTAATCCGCTCTCTCTCCAGGGTATGGCCCTCACTCTACGTGTGCTTTTAGCTAAACAGGCCCTGTGTGGGTGTGTGGTGGGGGGGAGGCGTATTGTGCTCACGCGCACTTTGAAAGTCACTTTGGACTGTCCATCAACTCACCTTTGGGAATCAGAAATCATTATTTGAGCTTGTCAACATTACTGACTGCTGTTAGAGGCCATTTTGTCCCTGGCTGTTCAGCCCTCTCTTCAGGCAGCTTAGCCGCACTTGTCTTTTGTTCTTTTTCTTCGCTGCTGATATGGAACCTTGCATCTCCAAAATGGTAGCTGTACAGGTGATGGAAAGGCCTTCAGTGCTTTAACGTATGATAAGTTTCTTTGTAGGCAGATTTAGACAGTTTAGCTCAGCCCATTTATCATGGATCCAGGTGGGAAGATTTGAACATGACAGCTTTATTTATACCTCTCTTAAAGAAATCGGAACTGTATCTTAATGAAACGAGACTTTATTCCGACCATTCCTGTGAAAACTGTCATCTGGACACAGTTACACAACATGAAGAGCAGCTTTTGTTTTCTATTAAAATCACAGCAATGACGTGCGTCAGTGATGTCTTTGTCTTCTGGTCCTTAACTGTTTCACAGTTACACATTCTTTTGTGTTGCCCCCTACACACTGTCCAGCTCTGTCTTATCTTCTTAATCTCTTCATTCTTTTGCCCATTTCTTTTTCTCTTACTCTCTGAAACAGTTCTCACTTGTTTCTCCCCTCTTCTATGAGTTGTTGTTTGGTTGCACCCCCCCCCACAGGTACGCACTTCTCTTTTAAAAGTTTAACTCTATTCCTGTGCGGCTTATGAATAAGTAAGAGACTGTCTCTCCTCCGGGGAGTCTTAATAATTCATGCTCTACACAAACACATACACACACACACACACACACACACACACACACAGAGCAAACTTAAGTTTACTGAAACAAAAAGGGAGAGAGAGAGAGAGAGAGAGAGAGAGAGAGAGAGATACACAGGAACGGAATTGAAAATCCCGAGGAAAAGGTGGGGATGATTTATTGATAAATATCACAAGGTCTGGAGGGGATAGTTTAGCCTGCCTCTGCTTTCCATCGTTTCCCACTGTCTCCTCCTGTCATTCGCCTTTCTCTGATAGAGAATGCTGCTTCTTTCACCTCATCTCAGTTGAAACATTTTACAGTGTTTCCATTAGCTTTCTACTTCTCGTGCACAAAAACCAGAACTCTTCTGTGCTCTACAGTCTTGTCTGGTCATCAGCCCAGTCACCCTTTCCCTGACCACTCATATAAAGGCAAGCTTCCTTTAGCAGAATGACTGTGTTTTTTGGGGGGGGGGTTTTGTTTTTTGTTTTTTTAGACAGTCATCTGACTCTTTTCGTCCTTCCCCTAGTGTTTGTCCAGGCCAACAAGTTGCAGCAGCACATCTTTGCGGTTCACGGACAGGAGGACAAGATCTACGACTGCTCACAGTGTCCACAGAAGTTCTTTTTCCAGACTGAACTCCAGGTTAGTCATTCAGTTCACTCTACAGTTTATCTGGCACACGTTACCTTCAGTTCTGCTTGGTTTAAAGGAGCAGTGTGTAATATTTAGAAGGATCTATAAGTGCAAAGGGAATATAGGACACTTTGTTTTTGTTACGGTATAACTTTTTTTTTGTTGGCTTAAAATGAGCCCCTCACATCTACATAGAAGCGGGATGTCTTCATACAGAGACTGTCACAATGTGCCACAAGGTTGCTACGGTAGTCCATGTTGAAAAGTCCTACCATAGCTCTTTTATCTGTAGCTCTGTGTATAAAACACAGGTAGGGAGTGGGATTAAGGATTGGTCTTTATCCTTATTAAACTGAGACTAAAGTCAGCTTGTTGTTTGTGAGCTAGTGATTGGAGGGCTGGCTGAGAGTGATGTACATACACCATAACAGAGATATAAGCATTGCTTATAAAAAGTAATCAATTTTAATTACAAATATTAAATTCAAGGCTGGAATGAGAGACTGAAAATGCATTTTGTATCTACTGTGAAAAGTGTTTAATGGAGTGAAGAAAATTATTGGTTATGATGATGATGATGATGATGATTATTATTGTTATTATTATTATTACATGGAATTATTGGATGAGTTGTTACAGAACGTTACAAAAGCCTCTCCCTGCTGCGTCCATTATCTAATAAATTTCAAACTAATCATTAAAGAGTAGTCAAAAATATGAATTAATTTATATTAATTAATAATTTTTTAATTTGAGTAATCAAGACTAGTCAAAGAATAGTGGCAGCTCTGATTGACAGGACTGTATCAAGTACAGCGTGGCTGCTGCGTATTTTAGTTATGGCTGAACGTGAATAGTACAAGTAACAGCAGTCATATTCTTAACAGCATCAATATTACAGATAACCATAATAATGATTATGTTAAGCAAACAAATAGTGTACTAGGCAGCCTGTGAGGCAGATTACAGTGGACGGTGGCATGTTGCAGCGAGAAAAGGCTAAGGCTATCGGAATGTAGTTAATATGTGTTAGACCATTAGTCCTGCTTAGCTTTGGCTGTGTGTAGGTGAAGGGCGATGTTCAGAGTGCTTATGGTGGACCTCAAAGTGAGCCTTTGTCCGTCGTGAGAGACGCAGATGTGACACAAATCAGAGCTAATAAGGGAATTAAAGGAGAAAACGAGGCGCATCCTCAAGCCAGTAATGATTAGACCCACCACTCTGCAAATCAATCAGACCACCTGCTGTACACTTTACTACACACATGTGCTCACACACGAGGGCATGCACACTCCACACACACGCACATACATGCATAGCAGGCCTGCACCAATTTAACAGCTCGGGCCCAAGTCATAATCAGTAATTCCTGCTGATATCTAGGGTTGAAATCGCCTCTGTATAACATCTTTTTATCACATTTAAGCACAATTATGACATATTACATTAAACTGGTTTAGCAGTTTTCTGTTATTCATATAGTGTGTCCAGTCATCCAGTGTAGACAAGGTAATATGTTATCATTAATAGATATTAATATATAATTGTACATTGATATTGCTCACATACCTGCATTAACCAGGTACCAATGTAAATAATTTAATTAGTTATCTGCAAATGCTGTTGGAGCACATGTATCACTATGCTTCCATAATGTATGTAAACGTACACAGACCACCTGCACTGCACAGCTCTGTGTTTTCCTGCTCTAACCCACCTGATTCAGCTCAGGAAGGATGTGATAATCAGCTAATATGACCCAGGTGCAGAGAAAACTGCAGTGCAGGTGAGGAAAGATTGAATTATAATTTAGCAAGACTTTTTGCATGTCGTCACTGTCGGAACAAAACCTTATATGTGGCAAGTGATAACTTTACAGCCGATGGATACGTGTTCCTAACTTTTAGTGGAGGTTCATTCAGGAAGTATAGCGCTGATTTGGGTTAATTAGTCAGAGCAGGTTTTGGATGATGACTACGAATAATAATGGGCTGTCACAAGGAGGAATTTAGGCAGTGGTCTAACAAACATTTTACTACTTGCTGACTGATTATTATTTATATTCATCCAAGTATTTATAGATTATGGAGCAGATAAATCCCCACTGCAGTACAGTGTATATAGTTTTTAAGCTGAAGACAAAAAGTGGCAGTAGTATCAGTAACCTGGCCCGTACTGGAATCTGTTTTGGGGCAGAACAGCAGTGCGGTCGCTGCACCCCTGCTTTAGGTGTGTGTTGGTTTTGTGTGTGCATGTCTGTCATGGTGTTGTGCGCTTCCTTGGTGAACAGACAGCTCTATGCCCTACAGGTTCACGCCCAACTGCACAAAGCAAGTGTTCAGAGAGGGCTGTTGACAGGTCATCAGAAAGGGGCTCGGGTTACTGTAACATTCTTTGTGAGCTTGACATTACTCCTGTCCAGATGGGTCTCTCTCTCTCTGTTATACTGCGATAGGTATACAGTTTCTCCTTCTCTCTCTCTCTCGCTCTCCTCTCTGTCTCTCATGCAAGCTTTTATCTGAGCTCCCTCAGGGAGGCCCTGCACCCCACCATCCTCAGACTGGAACACACTCTGCCTCTTTCTTCACATACACACACATACGCCTAAACACACATATGCACTTACAGTTACACACACTTACAGTTAAGCCACAGACACACACCAGGTGTCTCCTGTTATGTAAGGTTAATGTTTTAAGCAGGTAAACACATGCTTAGTTTGGAACCTGTGTCAAGAATACAGGGCTGCACATCCACATGCACAGTGTTGTAGTAGTTCCTTTCTGATCCAAAGCTTTATTTTATTCAGTGATAATGTTTATCCAGGACCTCCAGAGGAAAACGCAGTCTGTACCTCAAAGCACTCCACTAGTAATGTCTAAATGACCAGGAGTGGCTGAATGCAAACAAGACTGAGGAACTGCAGCCAAGAGAGCAAACAATGCACATATGCTTTAGAAACACAGTACATGTTACTTCAGACTATTTACTGATATGGGAATGTCTACAGAAACAAATACAAGTGGATAAACACACAAATATACAATACCATAAACTATAATAAAGGTACATGAAAGCATGAAAGAATTCTTTGAAGCTGTGCCATAAAAGAACCACTTTGGGTTCCTCAAAAAAAATCAGCATGCCCAAACCAAAATCATTCAACTTTATTCACCAGTACTTTCCTATGCTGTCATCTAGTGTTAAGTCTGACATAGTCATGACGTTTTCCTAAACTACAAAATTGTTTGCACCTTTGGACTCTTCAGTGGAACATTTACTTAGTGTTCTTTATTACACTCTTGTATTTGTTATAGACACAATTTGCAGAATAAAGTAACCAGACTGTGGCATTCTCATTCAGTGAATGGAGCAGTGTGTTCATTCACTAACAGAGTTACGAGATATCTGATAGCAGTTTCCTTAAATGTACAGTAAGAAAGCATTTAGGTGCTGGCCCATTACTCAGAATTACCAGCAGGTTTAGGGGGGAAATAGCTGACATTTACACATCTAGTCTCAGGATATGGCTACTTCATGTTTGTTTCTTATATATAACAAACTGATTTACTGTGAAGCTGTTTTGAGACAACGTTGGTTGTAAAAAGCGCTATACAAATAAACATTGATTGATTGATGGTTTCAGTGCTTCAGTGGTGCTAAAGTTTGTAATTACATTAACTGGAATATGTTTTGAGCTTAAGCTCTTTTGAGAAGATCTGTCATCGATGGATCAAACCTGTCCAAGCTTAAAGATGTACTACCCTGTGGAGGTCAATTCCAGACCTAATCACATATTGGATAATGCCCGATGAACCCTTATGTAAATCTGCCAGCTTAGTCTGTTATCAGTTCTCTTTTTTATGAAAGCTAATATCCAGATCCTCTCTCATGAAGACCTTGATGATGTGGATCAGGTGTTTCATCCTGCCTCAACCCGAGCTGCATTTGTCTTGTAGATTAAGGTTAGTAATATAGTAGATCTGCAGGAGCAGAGCTGGACACCCCTGTGATAAATGATGACCGAGCTGTAAGGCCAGCTGGCACTGAGGACTCTGTTCAGGGTTCATCTCTCGGGTTTGTAGGGCTTTCATGCATCCAGAATATTAATGCTGCTTTATATTCGTTGTACTAGTGGAAAATGGCCTAATTCTTACCATCATGCATTATTTGTCATATGTTTTTCTGCTTCCTGATTTTGTGGCCGAACTCCTCATGTAAGGCCTCGTTTGGATTTGCATGCCATCCAGCTTAATTGATTTCGCTGAGTCTTTTACTTTCCTTCTCTCTGTGCTGCTTATGGGGCAGACAGATTGAGGAGGGCAGGCTGGTGTATAACTCAGCTCAGCCAGGCTCCAATGGGCAGCTGGGGTCAGCTCCGTCCTGCCCCAGCCCACACTGCATTCATCTTCCTGAGCTATGGGCCACCAGGTCCGCAGCCTGCACACTGCACACGTGTGTGAGTATGTGGTTCTTGGGGGGGATGTGGGGGTCTATGCTGCTAGTTAGGTTTGAGGTTACAGTGGGGAAAATAAGTATTTAGTCAGTCACCAATTGTGCAAGTTGTCCCACTTAAAAAGATGAGAGAGGCCTGTAATTGACATCATAGGTAGACCTCAACTATGAGAGACAAAATGTGGAAAAAAATTGAGAAAGTCATTTTGTCTGATTTTTAAAGAATTTATTTGCAAATAATGGTGGAAAATAAGTATTTGGTCAATAACAAACAAGCAAGATTTCTGGCTGTCACAGACCTGTAACTTCTTTTTTAAGAGGCTCCTCTTTCCCCCACTCATTACCTGTATTAATGGCACCTGTTTGAAGTCGTTAACAGTATAAAAGACATCTGCCTACAACCTCAAACACTCACACTCCAAACTCCACTATGGTGAAGACGAAAGAGCTGTCGGAGGACACCAGAAACCGAATTGTAGACCTGCACCAGGCTGGGAAGACTGAATCTGCAATAGGCAAGCAGCTTGATGTGAAGAAATCTACTGTGGGAGCAATAATCAGAAAATGGAAGACCCTACAAGACCACTACTAATCTCCCTCGATCTGGGGCTCCACGCAAGATCTCAGCCCGTGGGGTCAAAATGATCACAAGAACGGTAAGGGAAAAATCCCAGAACCACAAGGGGGGATCTAGTGAATGACCTGCAGGAAGCCTGGGGACCAACGTTACAAAGGCTACCATCAGCAACACACTACGACGCCAGGGACTCAGATCTTGCAGTGCCAGACGTGTCCCCCCTGCTTTAAGCCAGTCCATATCCAGGCACGTCTGAAGTTTGCTAGAGAGCATTTGGATGTTCCAGAAGAGTATTGGGAGAATGTCATATGGTCAGATGAAAACCAAAAGTAGAACTATTTGGTAAAAACACAAACTCGTCGTGTTTGGAGGAAAGTGAATGCGGAGAGTGCCATCCAAAGAACACCATACCAACTGTGAAGCATGGGGGTGGCAACATCATGCTTTGGGGGCTGTTTTCTCTGCAAAGGGGACCAGGACGACTGGTCCGTGTACATGAAAGAATGAAATGGGCCATGTATTGTGAGATTTTTGGGGTGCAAACCTCCTTCCATCAGCAAGGGCAATGAAGATGAAACGTGGCTGGGTCTTTTTCAGCATGACAATGATCCCAAGCACACTGCCAGGGCAACAAAGGAGTGGCTTCGTAAGAAACATTTCAAAGTCCTGGAGTGGCCTAGCCAGTCTCCCGATCTCAACCCCATCGAAAACCTTTGGAGGGAGTTGAAAGTCCGTGTTGCCCGCCGACAGCCCCAAAACATCACTGCTCTAGAGGAGATCTGCATGGAGGAATGGGCCAACATACCAGCAACAGTGTGTGCCAACCTTGTGAAGACTTACAGAAAACGTTTGACCTCTGTCATTGCCAACAAAGGATATACAACAAAGTATTGAGATGAACTTTTGTTATTGACCAAATACTTATTTTCCACCATTATTTGCAAATAAATTCTTTAAAAATCAGACAAAATGACTTTCTCAATTTTTTTCCACATTTTGTCTCTCATAGTTGAGGTCTACCTATGATGTCAATTACAGGCCTCTCTTATCTTTTTAAGTGGGACAACTTGCACAATTGGTGACTGACTAAATACTTATTTTCCCCACTGTAATAGCCGGTTGTATCAATACAGCTTTATCATTTCAGGGTCTGGTCATCATCTTGCACTAAATATGAATCAAATCTTTCTGTTAACCCCTGCTGTTGGTTAGGTATGAGGTAAAAGAAAACTCCAGGCTTTTTATCCTAATCATCAGTTTAGCAATAATTAACAATAATCAATAACACTTTTACCTGTATTTAATAAATGATACAAGCCTGAAATAGAAGGCAATGGGCAGTTGTTCAGCTGAGTTCAGATTTAAGTCTGTCCATGGGAACTGACTCTACACTGCAGATGAAGTACACAGAGACTGGAATACAAAAGGACTAGTGTAAGGCTGTAAAGCTAATATGTAAGATTCTATATATAAGAGTGTGGAGCCAACATGAGGACCCACATACAGGCCCTTTGAGCCTAATTACATCAGCACAGTAAACCTTTCACGGTAAGGTCACAGTCTTACACTACATATTAGTTTAAGTCCTGATATTGAACTTTACTAATATAGTTATTTTCATCAATTATGTACAAATACTTTATGCAGTGGGTGGGGATGTGACCCAAATTTCCTGTAAGTCCCTCCCCCCCACCCTCATGGTCCCTGCATGTGGCCCGGCCCTAGCCGCGGCATGACAGTGATGTAGGGCCGGCGGCGCTGGGCATATGGCCGGTCAGTCCATTTAGCAGCAGGAGGAGCGCTGGACCCTGTCGGTCACTGTCCGCCTCGCCCTGAGGCCGGCCGGCCGAGATCTTCGTTCCAGCCAACGGCTCGGTGGGCACACTCTGCCCCCTCCATCTTGCCACGCGAGGCTCCATTTTTCCCTCTGTCCCCCTGTACCCTCATGCCCCCCAAGTGTCTGGAGTTCCAGACCCCATCAAACTGGTGTGGACAAGTCTGCAAGGGGTCAGCACATTCTGATACTGCTCCCTGGAGTTCAAACCCTTGAACCCTTTTATTGTTCAGTTCTTCATCTGAGTGTTTACTTAAGTAGGTAATCGTATAACTGCTGTAGTATAAGTTAACTGGTGAGAAAAAGTCAGACTGTAGTTGTGACAGTACAGAACTAGAGTGTACACCCACGTGCACTGATGTAGTTATTCATTACTTTATTATTTCAATCAATCATCAAGTTCTTTTAGCATTAGAAGGGGTGTGTCTTAGTTGTAGTTATCACTATACTATTATAATACAACTAATGAGTAAGCTATGTAGCTGTGAGAAACTGAAGTGTGAGATAATGAGAGAAAGATCATTTCTGCCCTGCTTGTAGTTAGAATTTCCAGTCATGCCAAGTCTGTGCTGTTGGTCTTATCGTCGATTAACTACAAACAGGTTAACATGTATAGGTTATTGGATAGTGCATGATCCGAAACCATTTAGCCCATATCACATGTAGTCCCCAGCAGAGGTCTGCTCTAGACTGATTTTTATATTCCTGTGCCTGCCTGTTTGTCCTACCCCCCCCCCCCCCCCCCCCGCAGTCCTGTACAATGCCAGCCAAGGTAAATGCCATCCAATAATTGACATATTCACAGAAATTATTTTCTCATGAAATAATCACGACTAAAAATGTCTGCCATGTGTCAGACATTGCCTTTAGTCAGCTTAATTACGATTTATCCGCCACTCTATAGAGCACTTTCCAAAGCTGAGGCGAACTGACCATGTAGCACAATAATGCAATTCATGTTATGTGCTCATGGTAACTACTGTGTGATTATAATAATTTTATATAGACTATTTAGTAATTTGCAGGTATGTCCTACACACACTGGTTTGTTAACTGCCCGCGCCCAAACACGACATGAAAATTTTGCAAGCTATTGTGGTGGGACCCAGAGGTTATGTGGGAATGCAGAGCTGTAGTTGCGAGTTTTGGGCCTAGGCTATGTGGTGAATTGACGTGGCAGTGTTCTTGGAACGACAGAAAGAAACTGAGAATTTGAACTACATTAAAACACAGCTGACACCCCCCGTGCGTGAAATGTACTTCCGAACACAACTCGAATTTGGAGGATTTGAAAGCGCCTGTACTGCATCCAAACGTGATGGCCTGTTGATGGATGGGATAGTTGTGTGTACTGAAGATCCTTTTGTACTCTCTACTCTCAGGTTATCTGGTTTCTCAGTAAAGCTCGGTTTATTGGTGTTTTTGTGTAGGTGTATGTGTTAATGAGGCTGGATGGATGGAAGGGCCTGGCCTGCTTGCCCTACTCAGCATGCCCTCCCTGTGTGGCCCCGCTCAGGGCCGGCCTCCGTTAATCCTGCACCTTCCCCTGAGCTTCCTGCAGGACACGTCACTGCATCATCCTCTCTTGCTCCCACATCGGTCCTTTTCTTCCCTCTCTCACTCTCTAACAGTTTCCAACTCTCTCTCTTATTCTCCTTTTTCTGTCTCTGGCATTCTTTCTCCCTCTTTCCCTCGTTCTCTCTCACCCCCATGTGAGCCAGGCCCCATGCATATTTTAGCCTCTCTCGCTCCCTCTCTCTTTCTCCCTCTCTCTCTCTATGTGCCTCTCCCTTGTGTCCCATAAATAGTGCAGACGTAAGCTGGTAAATAAGTGATGCTTCGCCCTGATCAGCGCTGCTAGACCCACTCTGCCAGATCCCAGCTCCTTTGCTGGAAACTTCAGAGACTTTTCTCACTATGTGTGTGTGTGTGTGTGTGTGTGTGTGAGAGAGAGAGAGAGAGAGAGAGAGAGAGAGAGAGAGAGAGAGGGAGAAAGAGATGTATTTTCAGTTGTTGTTTCGTTTCCCTAGGTAAAGCCCCCAAAAACACCCCGTCCAGCCCCCACTGTTGCCCCACCGTAGGCACTGCTGCTGTCATTCGCTGACAGCACGCCTCATCTTTACACATTGCTGCTTCTAATGCAGCCCTCCAGGGGGCGCCGCTGTTCCCCCCTCCGACCAGCACCCCCCCATGTGTGTATGTGTGTGTGTATACACGTATACACTATTTCCTTTAGCGCTGGTAAATATTTAACCATAGTCAGCAGTTTGTGTGTGTGTGTGTGTGTGTGTGTGTTTGGAAGACTTTCTTTGCACTTGTTTGTTGATGCCTCCTCTTTCCCCTCGACATCTTGAAAGTGTTGAATATTTGAGGCCTTCAAGTTCTCATACAATCAGGAGCAGAGTGATGTAAGAGCTCTTTGTTTGAGTGTGTGTGTGTGTGTGTGTTTTAACAGAGTGGGAAAATCATTGGTAAATGCCATAAAGTGTGTAATGAACACAGAAAGCAGATGATCTGTACGGTGTCTATATTAATTTGCACTGTATTTCCAAACAATTCTTACTATTAAGGAGTTTGTCCCCTCTGCTGCGATAACAGCCTCTATTTTTTGGGGGGGAAGGCTTTGCACTAGATGTTGGAACATTGCTGTGACTATATGATTGCATTAGACCAAAATAACATTAATGAGATCAGGGGCTAATGTTAGATGATTAGTTCTGGATCACAAATACCACTCTAACTCATCCTAGGCTTTTTAGGATGAGGATTTAGGATTTCGCCCTGCAGACCCACCTTCCTCTTTAGTCAGTCATGTTGATTTGTTAACAGTTGTGCTGAAATCAGCATTAAATTCTGAATTGACTGTTTAGGCATTTCTTGCAGTTTATCATGTGAGAAACTATTAAAACGTGAATGTTATTGTTTGGGTTTGTGAGTAAATATGTTATACTTAAGCATTGTTTAGGGCAATGCCTAATGACACCTAAAAGGCAGAAATAGCAAGCCGTTTATTACAGTAATTGGGCTGGGCTAATTTCCTGAAACAGGTCAAATCTATTTCTCTGATAAACTAATGTGTTGGCACATCATTTACTGAAGACAACTGAAAAAACCTTACCTTTTGTGTAATACTGGTGCTTTCACCTAAAAAAATAAGAGCCAGCTTTACTCAGTTAAACCAATATCTGTCAATGGCCTCTCATGAATCTCAGAAATCAAAATTAGTCAGAATGCACATAACAGTGATTTTGAATATTGTCTTTTCTACAAGTTATTCCCATAAAGGAATGAACTTGTGTGGTCCAGTTGACAGGGAAAGAATTACAGTTTTGTTCCTCACTCAGCTTTGAGCTTTGTTTTTCCTGGGCAGCAGCAACGCTGACCAATAGGGCAAGGACGAATGAACATTGGTTTTGTAAATGTTGGTGGATATTTGTTGATGTGTGATCTGTTGTTAGTTCGAACGGAGAAGCACCACTTGTTAGTTGTGCTAAAGGTGAATTGTTGTGGTTAGGGGTAGCGGGCAATAAGCAAGATCAGAACCAAGTGTTCGACAGCACTCTGGATTCACTCATTCTAGATTCACTTGCTGCTTCACAACCCAGTGCTGGGGGGCCTTTATATCATACTAGCTGACCCTTTGCCTTGAGTATGGTGGCCTTACTTAAGGGTGTCCTGTTTTTTTCTGCTTTCTATGGAGATTATGCAAGCTGTGTTCAGGCTAAGGAGCGGCAGATGCTATAACTGAATTTATTAATTAGGAAGGAATGTATACTTTTGGATATACAGTGCCTTATATTCATATAGTAAAGCATTAGTATAGTGTAAATAATGTACAGTTTATAAAAGACATAAAATATTAATACTGAAATCCTAAAGCATTAAAGATATTCTCTTTCTGTGTCCTGCATGAGCAACTTTGATGGAATGCTGTAGGGTTATCATAGAGCTTGTATGTGTCAGGTTTATGATTGCTATAGATATTGTTGGGTTTATACTGTTGACGTACAGTTTTATTGTGTGCGTGTGTGTGTGTGTGTGTGTGAGAGAGAGAGAGAGAGAGAGAGAGAGAGAGAGAGAGAGAGAGAGAGAGAGAGAGCGCATGTGGCTGTCTGCCCATGTCCCAGCTGCCCTAGCTTGTGGAATGGCACAGTGTTTTATTAGAATGGGGATCTAGGGGGCTCTCCTCAGACCCCTAACCCCAACACACACACTCACACACACACACACACACACACACACACACATATATACACGCATACTCCCCAAATCCCCCTTCACTGTTGATTGGCTGGCTACTTGAGGTGTAGCCTAGGGACTGCAGTATGGGCAGTAGCTGGAGCTAAAGCTATGAGCACTGGGCTGAGGAGAGCACACACTCTTTACACACTTACTATAGCCCACAGACATCTCAGCCTGGAGCCCCATAGACAAAAGCCAGCATTACATCTCCGTAAGCAGGATGCATGTTTATCTGAGGTTTCACTGCAGACTTCAGGGAATGTAGACTCCCAAGCTTTGTTCTACGTGAACCAGTAATGCTAAAACGAAACAGCAGCTACTACATGTTCTCTTGCTTTAATAAGGTGTTAATAAGGTGGTTTCTCCTATTTTGGTGAACAGAAACCAAAGCCAAAAATGTATGTGCTTCACTGACATAATTTGTTTCTATTATTGATATTATATATATTAATCAATAAGAAGCCCTTAATGGTCTCAAAGCTGTCCTAAACGCTTTCAGTGCATTGACTAAGCAGACAAATTTGTAATAAAGATTGAAGACACAGTATCTCCAATTGAGCATTCTTTCATAGTACGTGTCACAAAGTTGGACACGCTTTACAGAACACTGACAACAGTTCGGTTCAACAGAACTTTAAATCATGCTGCACTTTATTCAGCTGCATGTCACGATCAAATTTCCAATTTAAACTTCTGGACTCTTATTACAGTTAACTGAAAGCAAACAAGTTGAAATACACCACATGGACTACGGCTTACTAATGACATCTAGTGTAGCAGTAGCTGGCAGTAGTCTAAAGCCGGGTACAAACGAATGTTCTTTTACTCTTTAACAAGCTGCAACACATGCCTTGCCTAATGCCACCCCAACAAGAAATGCTGGGAGTCTGTGGTACACACCACAGTATGATGAGCTTTTAAATGTCCATGCTTAAAAAGCAAAATATAAAAATGAAGGTAAGCTACAATTAACAGCAGTGAATGGGAAAAAATGATAACTTAAGAGTGAAAGACTGAACATTAAACTGAATGTCTGATTGTTGTATGTTTGTAATTTATTACTAAGAATATATATTAGAGGAGTTAATGAATGGCCTATTGGTGTGTTATCAGAACACTTTCAGCTCATTTGCCCTTTATCAACACCCTCGAGTCAGTGTGCCCAAATGGACGGGCTACAGTCAGCAGTGCTGTACACACAACATTAACTACCAGTGATACTCACCAGTGGTCTGACATCATCAGACAGCCAGCAGTCAGTGGTGTGCACTGTGTGAGTCTGTAGCTTGGCCAATCTACTTAACAGCTGATCATCAGTATGTGGAACTGACCTATCTATACTAACCCTTTTCTTAAGGCTTATGTGGACACGCACAGGGCCTGATGTCTGTGTTGGCGTAAAGGGGACAAATTCTGAATGTGTCACTGATAGGGTTAATAATGACAGTAAGCAAATGAAATCACTCATTTACTAATGGAATGATCAAATTATCCAGTTATGTGATTTTTGTTTGTCGTTCTAATGTTTCCTCTGTTTTGGTATGCAGACAGTGAGATCATGGTGTATGGGAGGATAAGTGATGTTGCCGTGTGTGAAAGCAGTTTGTCAGGGCATTAGGGGAATACACGCACATGCGCGCGCGCCCGCAGTGGATGGCTGCCTGCCGCTGAAGTAAGCCCGAGCAGGAGGGGACATGTTTAAGTTGTTTACCTGTTTTTGTTGTTGTTTTGTTCCCCTGCCCTTGCTGAGACGGAGCCTCAGACGAGATTGTGGCCTGGTGAATTCAAATCAAACCCACGCGCCATGGGAGCTACACTAATCTTCAGAGAAAATCAAGACGTTCACATTCATTTTATTACGACATGGGACACCAGTTCGGGCACTGTGTGTGTCTGCATGCGTGCCTGCGTGCGCATGTGTAATGAATAATGATAAAGTATGCATTGGTTTGCAAATTCTCCACACTTTTGTGAGACATAGGCACCTACGCGTCTCCTGCAAGAAACGCCGCTGCTCGGGACGAAGATCTATAAGAGAGTGGAGAAAAGAAGGGATGGATGGAGAGAGGGAAAGGGAGTAAACTTCAGCAGCTTGGCACATGGGGAGATGTGGCGTCTGCTCTAAATTGAATAATTTGAGGAGTGGGGAGAGAGAGAAAGAGGAGGAGGGGGAGAAGGAGGGAGTGAAGGAAGGGAAAGAGGGAGGGAGGGAGTGAAGAAGAGAAAGGAAATAGGATCCGTCGGGGCTGGTGTAAAGCTTGTTCTCATATCTGACACTCACTTCTTTAGCCCTTTGCTTTATTCGGCTGCCATTGTTTTCATCGTTCTATCTGTGACACACAGAAAACAGAGAGGGAGATCAGGACAGACACAACATACGAGATACACAGAGGGGGAGAGAGAGCTGGAGAGAGGGGGACAAGATAGACTCGCCTCTCCAAGTGTGTGTGCCCCAGTCAGAGCGACAGTTGAGCATAGTATGTGTGTTGGTGCTACAGTGCTGCGCTGCATGCTATGTTGTCGTCTGGTGTGTTGGTTGTCAAATTGGGACTGTAACTGTCAGTGCTGTGACAGTGACGTACGAGCCGGAGTGCAGTTGCACAGATGACTCTCGCCACTCTGAACATGCAACACTGGCAGCACTGGCAGTGTTAATAATTATGCCAGTTATTACTGACTCATACTGTAGCATAGTGTTCATGAGGGCTACAAGCAGTTTGGAAAATACCTCCTGGCATTCGGGGTAGGGGCCCAAGCTGGCTAGCTACTCCAGCACTGGCTGGCTGCTAACTTAAATTTCATAGCTCTGCGGCAGTGACAGGGAAATTCCTTTTGTTGGAAATGTCTAGAAGTAGCTTTAGTCTTTCAAATATGAACTGAGATTTTTCTTCTTTCGTCTTCACTATGGGATATGGGCAAAATTTCTCCAATTCTACTAAAACTCCTGGGGGGGTGGATCTGCTGGAGTAATCACACTGTACATTATTTACAGGTATGCCCCTCTAATGATCTCTCACATAAGGAACACACATTGGCAGGGGTTCTTCACACACTTACTTTCACTCATAGAGTACTTACACCTTAAACACACACTATCACATACTTACACACTCAGGCACGTGCACATCACACAGGAAGGAATCTTACACTTTTGTTTTTCTGTCTTCCACTCACACCCTCACAGGAAGCGGTCTTACATTGTGTTCACATACATATTCTCACAAGCACACAAACACACACACAGGGAGGGGTCTCTCACACCTTGATGTTCTCCATTCAACAGCGAGTCTGACAGTGCGCTTGTTATTACCCACGTATAATGCATATTACCAGAACTTCTACAGTCTCTCTCCCCGGTATCCTTCTCTTTCTCTTTACTTGAGTTCTTCTTCCCTTTTGTCTTTTTATCCTCTATTTTTCTCTTTTTCCCCCATTTATTTTATTTTCTCCTCTTCTTCTTACTCTGTGTCCTTCTCTCTATTTCTCTTGTTTTTTCTCTCTCAAGCCATCTCTTTCTCTGTACCTTTCCAGTCTCTTTTTTTTTTCTCCTTCCCTCTTTTGCTTTTCTCTCTCTCTCCCTCTCTCAGTTTAGGGCTGAATTGTAGTAAAACCAGCTCACTCTCTGGAGGCAAGCAGGGGTGTGTTGCAGCTGTGACACGGAAAGGCAGTGTGTGTACTCCGGTGCGTCTCTGAGCAGCGCAACACGGTTCGCGTAGCATAGCATAGCTTTAGCCTACCGCGGCGCTGTCACCCATGACATGGCCCGTCTGGGACCCCCGAGCTCATCTGGCACACGAGTCTTCCCATCCCTCTGAGCTCAACCACCACAACACTGCGTGTGTGTGTGAGAAAGAGTGGGCTTTGTCTAAATGCGTGTGCATCTGAGAGCGTGTAATTCGGTCTTTTCTTCAGTATGTTGACATATAAAAATGCCTTATTAGCCACCAGGAAGTACATTTCTTAAGATACATCCCAAAGCTGCTTAATTTGTTCAGAATAATTGGGTGACTAATTGCCTGAAAATGTGTTCTCATCAGACAAGTGTGGGACAGAGGCACTTGTGTGTGTATATGTGCAGGTGTTTGATATTGTGTAAGGGAGTGCAGTGAATGAGTGGTGTGTGTGTGTGTGAGAGAGAGAGAGTCTGCTCTGAACTAGCAGAATAGAGCAGTAGGTCAGGGCCAGTGTACAATAAATGAGAATCTGATAGAAAGAGAAACTTGAATGATTTCACTGGACACTCTTATCTACTCTTATTCAGTAAAGAGTGTTTAATTTGGTTATTTATGAAGAGGGACAAACTGTCAAATTGTGCTGAGAAGATATTTTCCTATTCTGCATATGTTTAGTTTTTGATTTTGTGAGCTTGGGCATATCAGTCATGTTTGCATAAGTGGTATGAGAGTCCAGTGTTGGCAGTTCTAAGTGGTGGCTGCAGGGGCAGGAGGAAGTCCCCTTGGGTAAGTGTGCAGGGGGCAGGCTGCAGTGTGCTGTAGTGAAACAGGACACTGCCACAGAGAGCGACTACAGGGATGCTGACAGGCGCTGGACAGGCTGGGTGCGGGCTGGCCTGAGAGTGTGTGGAGAGGGAATCCAGGGGTAGGGCAGGGGGCCGTTTATTTGTAGCGCACTCCCAAGTGAGTTTCCTGTCTCTAGGAGGTGAGAGCTGGGAGCATATGAAGCTTTAAGACAGCCCATCTGTTAGTCTCCGGCCCTTGGAAGACTGTCAAGTGGGTCTAAAAATAAGCCACCATAAAGTGCACCAGGCGGCGAAGGTGATTTTTCATTTTGTGTTAAAAACGGAGCAGAGAGGGACAGGCCTGTGTCCTGAGAGCAAAAGCTACACACACTGCCCCCACCCTCCCCCCATTCTCTTCCTCTCTCACTTGCTCTGTCTCTCTCCTGCCAGCCTCAGTGTTTCCTCTTCCTGTTTGTGTCCAGTCTGCAAACCCCAGCCTATAGAGAGACTGGCAGAGAGCACTGCTCAGATGTCTGGCGTTTTAGTTTGTGTCCTGTGTGTGGCGTACAGTGTGCATGGTATGTAATGCTTGGCTTAGTGCTGGCTTCTGTTACTAAACTTCTGTGTCTAATGTTTTCGGTACAAATCGGAAGCTGTTGAGATTTACTTATTCTCAATTCTAAGTGGGCCCCCTTGGTAGTTCACATTCGTCATGACGGTGTTCAAAAGTGACCAATTGGTAAGGCCCGGTCTGCCCTATTACATGATGCTACCAAGCTGGGAGGTGAAGGACATGCCTCTTTCAAGCTATGTTAAGCTGCCACCACATAATTTCAATTCATTCGGCAGCTCAACATGCTGGGAGGAGAGCGCTAGATGGCGAACTTGTTATGTCACGTAACAAATGAACATGCTGGCTAGCGTTTGGATGAGTGATGAGAGGGGGAGGACCATCCTCATCCAGAGTTAGCAAAGCTGGTCATGGATGGCTGTTGCCTCATTGGGGATTGAACTCACAATCTACTAATAATAAAATCAATACTTGCATCCCAAATCTGACCTGAACATTCTTTTTCTGCTAAATCGGAGATGTCTTCGGTCTGGAAGTGAGAAACGTGAATGCTATAGATCAGATTTTTGACTCTGAGGTCAGGTTTCTCCCATTTCAGCTCTGTAAATGTCAGCGTAGGCTTTGTTTCAAAATATAGAGTATCCTAGTTACACAGTGTAGTCAATAGATAGGCTCAGTCTGCTGCCAGGAAACCCACCACAATTACTTTACAACTTAGACTAGACTATTATGCAGCCAACTTACTGCTAGCATTTGTCTCTCTGTCTGTTTCTCTCTCTCCATTTCTCTTTTTCTGTTTCAACAGAGCTAGCCAACACATTACAGCCTCACCGACACTGCACTGTCCCCAGGGGGCACCACAGAGCCGGGAGCCAGGGGCCCTGCGGCACATACACACACACTCGCGCACACACACACACACAGAACCCTGATTGAAAGTGACATGACAGCAGCTCCGGTCCGGCAGCGTGTACATGCTCTGTGTGTGAAAAGAGGCAGTGTTGGGAAACGCAGATTTGATTTTTTTTTTTTTTTGCTTTATCTTCTGGCCTCCCTCTCTCCCTCTCTCTCTCCCTCTTCCCCTCCTCCCCCTTAGCGGGTGCAGCAGTCTGGCGGTCTCTGCATTAGTAATGCGACTGGGCCATATTTCCCAGGAGTGCGCAGCTCCGCAGGATTTAGCCTCTCTTTTATAACCAGTTTAGGAAAACAATGACAGCGTAGATATTGACTGAGCTCCAAGGGGCTGTTCTGCCCACCGCACACCCTCCCCCTACCCCGGTACTGAGCAGAGGGGGGAAGAGAAGGCATGCTGTTCCGCCTAGCGCGTGGCCTCCCCCCTGCTGATGCTCTGGAGTGGCCACACTGAGCACTTGTGGATGCGTGTAGTGCGGCTGTATGTTGTGTGACGGTGTGCACCGGCGCGAGACTGGGGAGATGTTTATGAAGATGCAGGCAGGTAGCACTAGTTCAGGTTTAGAACTTGACGAGTCGAAGAAGAAGACACCTATTGAGTCGTATAATCATTGTGCTGTGCTGCGTGTTCTGCTGAAAAAGATTCTTTTAGGTTCTCAGTGCAACAACAAAATCCTGGCTAATAGCAAAACACTTAGAACGCTACCAGAACAATTCCAGACCCTTAATCACTACTATTCTAAAGCCTTAAACAGTGGATACCCTCCATGGCTCCTGTTCTCCACCCATCCACACTGTTCTACAATGCTGTTCCAGAATGGTTTTCCATCCACACTGCTCTGGAATGTTCTCCTCCATTCATGTTGTTCTAGAATGTTCTTCACCCATCCATGCAATTTCAGAACAATCTCTGTCATTCACACTGTTCTAAAACGTTCTACCTAGAATCTGTTCATGTGGATGTATTTAGAATGTTCTCATTGGTTGTCATACTACTTTGGAATGTTGTTCACTCATTTGCACTATTACAGAATGTATTACTCCTTTCGCATTGTTCTAGAATGTTCTCCTCCATTTACCCTGTCCCAGACTGTTCTCCTCCATTCTCACTATTCAGTACTGTTCTATTAACCCTGTGAATGGTCTCCCCTGTTCTCCAATCATTCATACATACAAAAATGTTCTATTCCATTCACCCTATTCTAGAACACTGTCCATATCCACATTGTCCTAGAATGTTTCCCTGTCTATTCAAACTGTTTCAGAATGTTATCCATCATTCAGACTTTTCTAGACAGTTTCTTCCAGTCATGCTGGTTCATTTGACATACTAAAATACTGCGGTGGCCTTTAGAGCAGGGTGTTATGTGATGTTTAAATGGATCGTGGTTCAACTGGTCAGAGTTGTTTGTGGACATGGAATTATATACAGCACTCTTAAACAGGCCTCTCTCCTCCTCTCTCTCTCTCTCTCTGAGAATATATCAATTACAGCTGCATAGCACTGATGTCATACTGCGAGTCATTATCAGATTCAGAGACACACACCATTCCAGCGATCGATCGCCTGCGGCTTGATCAATAGCACTGCCCCCGACGACGCACTCAAATGAAGAGCGCAAACTGCGACGGGCCTGGAAAACGTGTGTGTTCCAACACACTGATTAACTAATTTAAACAAGTGTAACCGGCGCGATCGCCTCCGCATCATCCACACGCCTGACAGAGATGATGCTGGACATGGATGTGTGCGTGAGTAAGTGAGTGAGTGCAGTGGCAGAGCAGGAGTAGGTGAACTGTTATAGTGTGTGTGATCAGGCTTATAGTAAACAGTGCTAGTGCACAGTACGTGTATGTTCGTGCTCTGGTGCATAGTGTTAAGTGCGTGCAGCATCCCAGGAGGTATATACGTCTGTGTGTGTGAAACAGACAGAGAGAGAGAGAGAGAGAGAGAGAGAGAGTGAGGCTGTTTGTTTTGCTGGACTCTCTCCACCCCTCCAGTCACACTGTGCAGTTTCCATCAGGCCACTGCAGTAGCGGTGTAACCCCCTCGGACCCCAGGGAGCAGCACTGCCTCTCAATCCCTCCTCCTGCAAATCAATAGAGCTCCACACAACTCACTGCACCTGCGTGAGAAACACACGCACACACACACATTCACAAACACACATACTGCGGCCATACACCTCAGACACACACAAACACATGCGCTCACTTATCCACACCAGCATTTAAACTCAGTGGCACAAATAGCTAGCATTTTAGTTACATACATGTAGTGTACGCAGATCTGTCTAACAAACCAACCAGAAACCGGATTCTACAGCACATACGGTTATCTCTACGGCACAAAGACGCAACCAAAAACGTAATCTTCTCTAAAATTCCATCAATTTAATCAGCTCATTAACAAGTCAGAGTTACAGCGGTGGTGTAGTATTAAATCCTCAAACACGTGCCGAGCAGTCTGCCTCCAGGACCAGGGTGGAGAAACACTGACCTGGACGGCTAAAAAGACACAAATCAGATCTAAACCACATTTAAAGGTAGTTGGAAATTCCAATCCAATTTTACAGATGTGTCTGAATCTGAAAGCTATGGATGCTCAAAAAGAATTTCAAAAATTTCATCACTTGCCTCACAACAAACAGTGGCAATGTCAAATCCAAAATGAAGGAAGACCTGGGATTCAAGAACAGTGCCACAGATCCATGTTCATGTCTTAAGAGTTTCTACTCGTATACTGTATAGGAGAACAGTAGTCTGTGAAGTGCGACGTGACAGAGCAGTTGTTTGAAGATTGTTGATTGGAGGTGATGTTCCACCATCTCTCTGCGTAGTTCTGATGCCTACATCATTATCACAGCAACCCATGCAGAAAGGCTGGTAATGTCTGGACGCACAAATCCAATCTGATCACTGCAGTCTGAACACAGCCTGAAAGCAGACCATCATTCATTTAGCAGGCAACATTTTCTTCAAGAGGGGATGCAGGCTGATGCCAGGTTTTAATGCTTCATAAGAACAGTGATTCATGTCAGTGATATTGTTCAACTACATCACATCTTGCTTGTGTCATGTTTACATAATTTCTGTTGGAGATATTTGGTATTTTTGTGTTTAGATTCACTCTGTAATTGTAATGTTGTCAACATTGATCATGAACAATCTTTGGTTTATTATTGTTATTATTGTTTGAATATCGCTATCCTCTAAAGCAATTCGCATTTATCCATAAACAGTGTATTCACAAACACCAGAGCCCATCTAACAGCTTCCCAAACCTGCTACTCGGGTGTACATACAGCCAGAGTAAAAGGACCAAACACAAGAAGGCAAACTTTTAAAACTTGATTGACATTATATTTTACTCAGTTTTAGAGCCTTGTGTATGTATAATATTCATATATACTGTGGTGGTCTTTTTTTCCGGAGGAATAATAAAAACATTTCTACGTGTATTGTATCTTATCATGAATCATAAATTGTGGGCAACTGCTGTTTTATAATGCAAGTGGTGTATAAATAGAGTAATTGGACACCCTGACAAAGCACTGATCTGTAAGACAGTAGTACTGTGGGGAATCACCGTGACCACTGTTTTTGTACTGCCTAGTTATAGATGTACTATAAGTCTGGGACATGCCGCTCTCACTGATCAACAGCAACATTTAAATGCGCTTCCATAAATAACTACACACATACACAAACACGAATCCATACACTACATACTGTATACACACTGAGTGTGAACAGGCTCTGCTGAATAAAGCAGTAGTGCTGTGTTTGGTCACAGTGGACCACTACTGTTGTTCTGAACCCAGACTGGACTACTGGACGTGTTTGCTTTTTGTCCGAGATGCTGCAGCTCTTCATGTTTTGTCTCCCCCCTGCTCCTCGGCGAGCAAGTCCAGGCGTGGAGTTAGAGCTAAGGCTGACCTCTGCTGGCAGGGGGCGGTAGTGCAGGGAATGTGGCTCCGTGCTAAAAAGTGGTTTGCTCTCATAATGGGGTCAGTGGCTCCCAGAGAGATGCGCCTCCTCACTGGAGAGCCCTCCTCCCGTGCTCGTCTCCTCTCCCTCCTGCACGGGAGGGGCCGGAGGAGATGAGGAGCACGAGGAAGACAAGAGGAGAAAGAGAGAAGAAGGGACAGCCTGAAAGGCTCAGTTGGCTCCTTGGGCTGAAGTCTTTAAACCTACTGGCTTGGCCCTCCTCTTTAGCCAGCAGTCATTTGCAAAAAAAATAAAAAAAATATGCACACTCAGATAAGAGCCAGAGAATAAGTATTCATCCACGGAAAACCATGTATAATCCCACACGTTTTATTTTCCCCCTCTCCTCCCCCCGCTCTCTCTTTTTTTCCTCTTATATTGGGGCACAAAAACACAGCATATCTCTCTTGGAGAGATTAATCTTGGAAAGCAGCTTTGAGGGGGAAGAGAGGGGGATGATTGCCCGCTCTTCTCTGGGAATTGGGTTTATGGTCCGGGGAGAAGCACACGGGAAAAAGCAGCCAGAGAGAAATCTCCCCAACACAATGCCCACCAAGCTCCTGCATATCTGCTCTTATTACAGCTTAACCCCTTCATGGTCGAAGCGGCTGCCGCTCTTCAAAGAGCCGTCCAGTCGGGCTTCTGGGAAATGTGAGCTGTTTCTGGCCTCCTTCTTCCAGGCTATTGTTCCACGTAGCTCGTTTTAGAAGGTCTTGTGCATATTAGGCTCAGTATGGGCTAACCTTTTGTATATGTCATAGCGTGGCTCAGCAGACTTCCTACGCATCCACACAACTCTTTGTGTCTCTTTCCTCAGTTTGACTTTCCACCAGAGGTGCTTCATATGCAGTTATAAATTTATGTGTTGCGCTCAAGGGTCCATAGAATGTGGGGCTCATAAGGTATTGAGACGAAGTGTTAAAATATTCATAAATAAGAATCAAAACGGATGCACGACTCCTAGATCTGAATAAACAAATGATTGTTGTGGGCTGCTGCGGATGAGAAGCAGTGCAAAGCAAATATTAGATAAATATAATATGACTGCTGTGTTTTTCCTGCCGTTCCAAGGCAGATGAAGAGAAATGTTTGCGTGTAAAGAATCCACACATAATATAAAGAGGGAGGGTGAGGAAGGAAAGAAAGAAAGAAAGAAAGATAGAAAGGTGGGCATGCGGCTACAGAACAGGTACTCCCCTATGAAAGAGGGGGTGCTGGCCCTAAGATGGACAGACAGGGCCGGCAGGTGGCTGGAGAGAGAGATGGATGGAGAGGGGGGGGTGGAGGTGTGGGCACGTAGCTTATTATTTCTCTCCTCATGTGTTCTCCTGTCTTCCTGTGCAGAACCACACACTGAGCCAGCACGCGCAGTGAGAGCGGCCTCGGCGGGACGCCCCGTTCAGCCGGAACCCCGACCCACGCCCGGTGGGGGACGACCATTTCAACATCACAGCCAATCAAAGTGTCATTTGCTACTCACATGTAAAACTCTAACGATTCCGCCACCAGGCGCAGCTATTACGAACGGTGGGGAATGAATATTAATGGGATATGCTATTAAAAAAGAAAAGGAGAGGGGGAAAAAAGGAGAGAAAAAGGTATTCTACGTGCAGTATTTTTTATCGTCCCTGCTTCCCGTTTGTGCATTCTTTTTTTTCTTTTTTCTTTTTTTTTTTGGGACAAAAGAAAAAATGGAAAGGAAAAAAAAAGAAACGCCCCTCTGTCTCTGATTTTAGTCTCTAGAAATGCTTCACTTACCTTGTCCTCTGTTGCTTCCTGTATAAAAACTTCATAGGTGCCATTTTTTTTCTTTAATGCATTTCTTTCTCCCCCCACTTGGTTTTTGTACCTTTTATTTCTTGCAGTAAATAGGTACTTGTGCCGTGTTGTGAATGCTTGCCAGTCGTAATATCTTTTTTTTCCTTTCTATTATTATTGTTATATATATTTTCTTTTTTCTAATTACATTAAAAAAGACAAAAAACATATAAATTGACAAAAATGTAATGGTTTTGATGGGATTTTGCAGTTCATGGGCCTTATGGTTGTTGTAAAAATGAATATCATCGACTTCAGTTCAACTGGATGATGTCTGCTTTTTAAATGTGAATTAACCAGATTGCAATAAAAACTAGTACAGTTGAAAATAAACAAATAAATGAATCATGAATAAAGGGAATCTGTGTGTCTGCCGTGTCTTTCTCCAGCTCCAGACGAGATTTAACAGCGCAGCTCTGCAGTCTAATGCCACAGGGTCTGTTCTCTCCTCTCTCCTCTGTCCTCCTTGCACTTACACCTAGCGATAGCTCTAAGGAGAGACTGACGTTAACAGGTCTAATTACACAACAGTAGCTCTTCGTAGCTCTCGGAATAAAACTTTGCATGTCTATTTTAGTCCTTCTTTATTTACATCCTGAATGGACTAATAGGAATGAAGGTCAGACAGCAGCCATGTAGAGTGTGGAAGTATGTCAGTTGGTAAAGACTACCACAGCTTAATGAGCATTAAGTAACCTATAAGACAGCGATGCAGATTTGATCTGCCAAGTGGAGAGGGACGGTGTGAGGAGGCTATAGCCCACAAAGCATGCCACCGTTCTACAGTACACCTGCTTTATCCTTTGGGTTATGCTTTACAAATCAGACATTCAGTATAGAGATTCAGTGCTGTTGCCTCATAAAATGCTTTTGTTAAAATAAACGTCTTGGTGAAACAATAAGACATATTAAGACCATTAATTATGAAACCTTATGATCCCTTTAAACCCTAAGCAGTAATAGAGATGACAAGCTAAACATATATAATATGGTTTATAGGGTTTACTATGTATTAGGAGGTGTCTGTCCCAAATCCTAACCCCTAAATTTACACTGGTTTAAATATGTGCATATAAATGTTTTCTAAAGATTTTCCAGGAGATTCAGAAGAAAAAAGTATTAATTTATCATCAGTTTCATTTCTGAATAAAAACAAGTTTTATCAATTCTGTCCAATGTTTTATTCCACTCCCAACACAGAGAGTTTTAGTCCATAGGTGGAGCTGAATTTAGCCAGACCCCTGCGTTGATTGATCATGCACTGGCACTGCTGAAAATGAATTCAAATATGGGTCCCAAAACACTCCTGAAACATGTGGTAAACTTTCAGATGTGTAATTATTGTCTTTGCAGTGACAGAATAGAATGTTCAACCATTCATTTTAATAAATAATAATATAAACATAATTAAGGTCCAGAGATATTTTAGGCTAATAATAACTCAGTAAAAAAGTTTGAAATGTGTTTTTGGCTCCCACAGACCCCAACATAGCTGGAGTCATTTCAAAGAGGGGTGACCATGCCCCTATTCGCCTCCCATAAGATACCCAAAAACTGTATGGAGGAAAGAGCTTTTGAAGCTTGTGTTCCTCTTAGGGGTAATACAGAGTGCCTTCAGCCTGTTGTTTTATTGAAGTTTGTCACCCAAAGATCTTTGGCTGATTGAACATGGACATAGTTAAAACATTATTATCTAATTTTTAATACTGCTATGTGGGTCAGGACATAAGGTCTAGTTTTTCAGCACACTCAAATTAACGAGCTACAGTTAACAAACGTTCATATAGGGAATATACTGTATGGTCAGTGCTCATCTTCTCTCATTAATTAACACCCTATTTTTATGTGTCCTTAGTCTTATACTGAAGCCTAAAAGCTACATTTCCACTGAAAGAGCAGCACAGTTTGAAAGTGAGTTTGATATAATGCAGCTGATCTACTTTGGAAATATCTATTTAAAGCTGCGGCTCCTATTTTGCCATTGCACAGGGTTTCTGCTTTAATTGCATCCATGTGTTTAAGCAGCTGGTTCAGCCACTGAGCCTCATAACTTCTGCTGGACAGAAGGTCGGTACCATTCCCAGAAATCAGCCATCGGAACACATCGATACACCACGGCACCCAGGGGGCATGTGAACTGGAGCGCTCGGGAGAGGGGTTTTAGCTCACCATATGATTTACTTTAACTATAGGCCTTGACTTGCAAGCACACAGAAAGCTCACACGGTGAAAATACAGGAAATACAAGCATTAATGCAGTCTATCTGAGCTCACTATACTCTATCAAACAGGCTGCGAGACATAGTTCATACTGAATCATGTCAGGGCTCATGTATTGGAAACCCGACACTGAATTATTTTTTGAAATGGGAGAAATGCAGTATGTGAGCACGGCTAAGGTGAAAGATATTGTTCTTTCCTTATAGACCATATAAGCAAACTACGCTGTAAAACAGCCAGACTTTTGATTTTGTGAGGCCATGGAATCTATCTCATTTACAAACAGTTGTATGCAAAGGTTTTAGTGCAGTGAAGTCACACTTGAAAGAATAAGTAGGTGACCCCATTAGATTTACCTGGAATTCTGCATGTATTACTGATAAAATGTGACCTGATTGTTGTTCAAGTCCAATTATAGACAAACACAATCTAACTAAACTAATAACACACAGACAGTAGCACTTTTCATGGCCTTCATTGATCACATTGAGTAACATCCACAGTGCAGGCTAGAAATAGCATGCGAGCCTTTGCATTTAAGAACTTAACCCCATTTAGCAGCTGTCAACGCTAGCAGGTGATTCATGTAACTAGCAAATATAATTTGCACAATTTTGGATCCTTCCTCCCTGGAATCAGTATTTCTGGGATGTCTTACTGTCACAAAAACTGTAGATACACCTTTAAATTAAATGTTTTCTTAATGAGAGTAAGGCACCCAGGCCTCGAGACAGCAAAGCAGCCCCACACCATGATACTCGTTTCTTCTTATATTGAATGGCTTCACAGTTGGGATGAGATTTTGGTGTTGGTATCCAGTGTCCCTTTTCCTTACTCTTTTCCTTTTTTGCAGTTTTGTGAGGTCTTCTTTCAACCTTGGGTTTATTTTCCTAACCTCTTTCAGGATTGGACACTGTGCTCTTGGATTTTAGCAAGACACCCACTCACAAGGAAACAGATTAGTCAGTAACCAGACTTTATGTGCTGCCTTTATTTAATGGGCAAAGCACCTGTGATGCGCACACTTCCAGTCTTATCTCCTTAACTGAAACATCATGTTAGCGCCTGGTCAAGTCATTAAGTCTTTTTCTGGCGTGCACTGTGTATGTTACTCAGTCTGCTAAAAAATACAGAAGTATTGTAATATTTTTGTGTTATTAGGTCATTTACATTGTGTTTGGCTATAAAGACTGGAATAATGGTAAGGCCACATTTTATTAGTAATCAATACATAATTCCAATATATCGTGGCTGTCCAAAGAAAAACATGTATCTCCATTTTTGATGATTTTGACTTTTATGCCTCATTTAATCACATGAGCTACTCTTTACATTGTGCGGAAAATTTCATGAAGAATGGACCAACAGAACTGGCCCAACAACAGCTTGGAAAGACATCTGGTTCCATTGACTTACATTCAAATGAAATGAGGTTTTTGGCCTCTCCTGTAAAGTTGTCATTTTGGAGATACCTTTGGACAGTGACGATATTCACAAATTTTTTTTTTTTATTATTTCTTCCAGAAAACAGAAATTGTGCATTTAAAGTGTGCAGAATGTTTTCTTTTGAGATTTCATATTTACTTATCTTCACCTAATAAAATCAACATAGCATGTCATTTGACCAGAGGCTCCCAAACCTTTGGACACAACTCTATTTTACCTATAGCAGTTTAGCCCCGCCTACGTGCAGAGATGATAACACCAGGCTCACTGAATACATGCCCATCACCACACATTCCAGTCCTGCTAACTGATGTCTTTCTTTCAGGTCTACATGCAGGAGTCACTGTCCCTGTCCAAACTCTTGTCAGTTGAGCAGCTGCTGACAGTTGAGCAGTTGTTGCAAAATCAAGGTCATCTGGGCCTATACATGTCGCAGAGCCTGGTTGGACATTGAGTGCTTGACTATATTTACAATACACATGTCTGGAAACAGCTGTACTCATTATGTTTCTCCACATGTTTGTTTAGGTTTCCTTTGTCATACAGTAAAATATGAAAAAATAAAATGTTTTTAAAAATGTACTCAAATCAAAGAAAACACTTGGTTTCTAAATTTCTGAAGTCCATCTAATCGAATTCCATCCATAATGCACCTGATAAATAGGATGCTGTAGGGGGAGAGGTTTTGAAAAGGTTAGATAGCACAACCTGTCAGATTCATACAGAAGGATGTGGTGTCCACTCCTATGGTAAGACACAGGAAAACGTAGTCCCTCCTTAATCTTAGCATTAACACCTGTTTACTTATCAGTCTAAAAAGTGAGTTCAGTATAACATCATCCCTTAACAAGAGCCTCCAGTGGTGGAAAGCAGCACCGGTGTTGACTGTTGTTTTACATCTACTTAAATGACTTCTTTTGTACATTAATGATGTGGTGGCTGTAAAGATTGCTTGCCAGGGGCCATCATTGTTTCCTCTTCCTTTCTTTAGTTAAATGAACTGGGTGCAGGGTCAGGGCAGCACTACTCCTCCATACTACTACTTGCTACTGATCTTGTTACACATTTCTATGAAAGACATTTACATACAAGCACTAAAATCACTAGAAGCTGCAGAAATATTGTTCAAATCTTGTGTAAAAGCTAAATATATATTAAATCTAACCTGCCACACGTCACAGCTGCAGTCTTATAAAGGTTCATATATCAGTTCATTGTTAACCCTTAATTTAGAGGTTACCTGCACAGAGACTTCATAACACATAAATAAGCATTTCATAACAATTTTCCAGACCTGAATACTTCATAACATCTCTGTTCATTAATCACTTTATGTTTATGAGGAACAAGATATTATATGGGTGTAAGGGGCTTCGAACCAAAGAGATATACAGTTTTGTCTATAACACTGTTATAAAGCATATTTGGCAAATACTAGTGCTTATAAAACAAAGGCCTTAATAAGAGCACCACAATGTAACTCAGCAGATGTTCTGTGATGCCTCGATCATTTTCATGTATATTAATGTGCATAAATATTGCATTCGTTTTTTTTTTAAACCATAACTCACTTATTCAGTCTTATATTTTAACAGTGTCTCTTATAAGAGGTCTGGGGTTGAGTGTGTCTGCAGCCAGACAGGTCTTCTTAAAAGAAACTGTACTTTTGTCCTTTAACTCGTGTAGACATAAACAAATGCATGTCCCTTTGTCAGATTGCTGCAAAACATGGCATGCAGTCATATCTCAGGGCAGTATGTAAATGATTACAGGTGTGGTCTGTTTGTGGTTTGAGGTTATGCACACGCCACACAGGCTCCAGCCAGCCCAGACAGACCACTAGTAGAAAGGATTGTTTGAGCCGCTGACAACGAGCAGCTCCCACAGTTTCCTTGTCCACCGTTCTGCCTCTGACAGCCAGCCACCATCCCCTTTTTTTAGGAGTATTGTAATATAACATATTATATAAATATAAATGTGTGAATATATGTCTTGTTACTTAATGTCCATATTAGAAAAATATTGCTATAAACACATTTGACTGTGAACGATGTAATACTAAATGATAGAGTCACACTATTAAACTCTTCAGTTTTAGGATTTTTGTCTGGGCTTCAAATCAGGACTTGATGACAGGCTGAGCTCATACTTGGAATGATCATTCTGTTATGGACTGAGAGAAACAAGGTAAATTCTAAGATAGGTCAGTGTCCTCTGGTTCTGAATTGGCATATTTGCACAAGATGGCATCGTGTAATGTCCGCCATAAGCAGTGTGCACATAACAACATCCGCTGGTACTACACACTGACTTCTTACATGAGGTTTTAACAAACAGTTGACCAAGCTGTGACATCCTCAGTATGAATGGCCAATAGCTCCTTTAGTTTTTAAACACATACATTTCTTTTTAATGTACAAAGCACCTAAAACAAGCAAAAAATCTTCCCTCGTTTCGTGTGTGCTGCTGCTGGGTAAAATGGATGTGAAAACATGGGAGGACTGTTTTATTAGTTCATGACTGAGAAAGAAGTAAGCTGTTGGCCATTTATACTGAGGATGTCACAGCCTGTTTAATGGGAATATCATGGCAGATGTGTCCACGCAAATCCTGGTCAGATTAAGGCTTTTAAAGGCTGCAAGTTTCACACAAAGCTTTAACATTAGTGGTAAATGTCTGCTTGGAATGTTTTAGGAATTATGTGTGGGAACGCTATAACACTAGCTACACCTCACAGTAACTTTTCTTTCATAACAAGGATCCCACAGTTATATGTCCTTGAACAGAACTTCTTTTATCTGTGTAAATTGGCAAAAAAAAAACATTGTAAAGCTCTGGTTTCTTTTACTCAGGTCTGATGAGAATTTCTGAACGATGTAATACGCATCACTGATTGTGATCTTCGGCAAATCCTCCCAAAATGTAAAGTAAAAAGTCAATGTGTAGTACCAGGTAATATGCCAGAGAATGTTGTTAATGGGAGACACCTTACGCAGCTAGTTATTTAGGCTCAACCATGTAGTAGTTCAACCAACAAGTCTAGTAAAGCTCATATTTAAGGTCACCAAGTATGGTACACATATAAGGAATTTGTCTTAGTGAATCACATATGCCACCCACAGACTGTTAACAAGTATTTAACTAAATAAGAGACAAAAAAATAAAATAAAATAAATATAATAAACATAATACACTCATCACCAAAAGAATATTTGTACCCAGAAGGAAGTTCAATATTGCAATGCTATGAAGGGGACTCATGAAGGGGACCACTGCTCACTGGATGTCTGTAATTGTGGCTGTTTGGTCAGTCAGGTACAGGGATATGGTCCATCTTTGCTCACATGCGTGACTGAGCGTGAAACTTGTTGTTAATATGTCATAATTTACACACACACTTTCATTCCTGTTGGTTGATTCCTTCTGGGTGCAACTTTTTTTTCTTTTCTTTTTTGCCAATGAATGTAATAAAATACTTTGGAAATGATCTAGAGAGAAGTGTGAATATCTGTACTACTTTATCATAAAACAAAAACATTGTGGTGTGTTAGACATCACGCAGCATATTCATGGTCACTTCATGTAATAACTTTCTGTGAGCGGAATTTCAGAAAACTCTTCAGACGTTTGGTTCCCATTACCCCCACTCTGAAGAAATCTAATTTGGCAACTTCCTGTAGAATGGAACTTCTGTCTACTCTGAATGATTCTGTCTGCATCTCAGCAGTGGAGTGCCCCTTGGAGAGTCATGCAGAAGATCCACACATCCAAGAACTTTGCCTGAATCATACCCCGCCCTTTTTTGGTAATGTAATGTAATGTAATGTAATGTAATGTAATCAGCACCACAAAACAGAAATAACCATAAATATCATAAATATAAGCAAAATATACATTTGCTGCAACTTTAGTCACATCCTTTCAGTCTGCTGGTGCAAAAGTACTTTCCTTTTTATCTTTCTGAATATTTGACTTTTTAGTCCTGCTTTACAGAGTATGCTAGCTAGCTTTAGCATTAAGCTCTGACAGCTTAACTATAGCTATAACAGTCGTCTAGCCTAAAACTTAATCAGGACTTGACGAAAGAAAAATCCCCACACTAACCATCCACACAACAACTCCCACCTATTCATTTACACCGGTTTGTTCATAGTGCGAATTGGACGCAGTATTGTTTTTCCTCAGGACAGCGGCGAGGTGATGAGAACCCTCTCTGGCTATTGCCGGACCGTGATAAATCCTCTTCAGTATAAGTATTTAAAACTGGTGTATTATTATTGTTATAAAATAAATCAAACAACAAATATACATTAAAAACTTTAACATATCAAACACATCCCGTGCCCTACTTTTCTTTTTTTTTATTGGCTCCGCATTTTGTGATTTCACCTCTTCCTGGACTTTGTTTAAGGGTTGGTGGGCTAGATATTAACTGAGAGGGTCTCAAACAGCAGACCTAAGAAGAATGTAGGCTAAGCTAATTTAGGCGAGCTGCTCTGTATGCTAAAGGTGTACTCCTGCTAATTATACTCAGAAGATAATGTTCAAATTTACCTCAGTGGCTGGAGGACTGATAATGGGAATTATGCTCTGTATTTCATGCGTATTAAAAGCCTTATTAAAAAGCCTTATCGCGAACTGGTTTAACCTCACATATATTATTAATGTGTGATCTGGCAGACGAGAGGACTTTTTATGATGCTAGTTAACCAAATGAATTCGTGCTGTTTTCATTCAGGCTGCAGCTTTTAGCCTCAGGTTCAGACATCATCACTAACTGTGAGCGCACGAGCGCCAGAAACGCAAGAGCTCCTCAGTGTCTACCAAAACAAAGAGAAAAAGAACTGTAGCTCGTTCTACAAGTCCCTGGGGACCATGAACTCAAAATACAAAACATCAGGGTTTGTTCAATATCTCTACTTCAGGTGAAAATAAAACAAATACTAAAAAGCACATTTTAAAAATATAACAATTACTATCTTTTTTTCGCCGCGATATAAACTGGTAATTTTAAGACGCTCCCTACGTGCAAAAGTCACCAGACATACAAGAGGTGCAAACTTTCCTCAAAATATTTCTTTAATTTGCGCTTCTCTGTGCGAATTTAACAACTGACATCCATGTTTTTAACAGCTCCCGGTTTCGAGGCGTGAAAAACGGCTGGAAGGCGACGGCGCTTGTTTAGCCGTGCAGGTCGTGCGTAGCTGTTGTAGTTCCGGGTGTGAGGTGTGTTGGGCTGGTCACCCTTAGAAAGAGCAGAGCAGAGGAGTGGCCCTCTAACACACACAGTGAAGTCACTCACTCACAGTCAGCTGCCTCCTCAGCTCCTCTTCGCTCTGTAGAGCGGTTTCATGCTCTGTAGCTGAAAGGGCTGGTGAGAATGGCGGCGGCGTTGCTGTCGGAGTCGGAGATCAGGCAGCGCTCCATGGCTGAGGAGGACCCGAACGGAAACGAACACGGAGCGGCCGCACGCAGCAGCTTGCCTCGCTGGGGACCGCAGCACGCCGGGGCCCGCCAGCTGGCTAAACTCTACTCTCCCGGTAAGAGTGTGCTCTTGATGGGGACCTGCACAGATTCCGGTGTGATCCTGTCACCTCTGTGTCAAGCTGCTTGCAGCATGTTGTTAAGGCTAAAGCGCCTATGTGCAGAGGAGGAGGGTAAGGCCAAAGTAGAGCATAGCTGTGGAGTGAGCAGGTTCTCCCGTAGAACAACAGGTAGTTCTAATCTAATCTCGACACTTTACATTCATTAGAGGAAGTAAATCTGTGTTTAATTTTGGTCGTGCTTTAATACTAGAATCCACTAGCCACAAAGTCAATGTAAAGAAGTAGTACACAGAAAAAAAATACTTAAATAGTTTCTCCTTATACCTGATTTGTAAAATTTCTGAAAGTCCAGAGGAGTTTGTCCTCACCGAAACATATTACGTGTTTAGATGTATGTAGTCCCGAAATAAAATGTGTGCTTTTCAGATTTTCACTTGAAGGCACATGTGATTTTAGAAAATGAAGAGAATGGTTATATTTGCCTTGTAGACATTAGTATCTTATGATTCCAATTATCTCCATTGTAAAGAAATGGGTTCCTCTTTTTCCACTTCACATCAAACCACTATGAGTGATTCAGATTTCTGTATTATTCAGCCATTTTGAAAACATTTCTGTCATTCCTCTTAAATATTGTGCTGGAGCTACAAGACTAACATAGCTAACAAGAAACTTAGGTCTGTCACCCAGTATAGTATAACCTGTATTATAACTAGGTTAGCCATGTAGCTGCAGTATAACAAACTAAAGAAACCCGACAGGTTCTGGCCCGTCTGCTGCATTTTGGCTAAGGGGAAAGTCTGTCATTTGAGTTAACCCCTTAAAAGGCCAGGCCCAATCGGCAGGCCCAAAATAATACTGCACTGTTCCATAACCTAAGAATAACCAAGCCAGTCCACACTGTAATCCTTGTAGTTGCTGAATAATTAGGTAATATATACTAAGAATTGAATTTTATGGGGTATATGGTGCAGTTTGGAAGACAGTGTTGGTGTTTAGTACATTGTGAATGTGTAAGAGGCTCAGAGACAAGCAATACGCTTATGGGTAGCCTGATAAGTGCACAGGAACTCGACCTTTTGGCACAGATGTGATGCTCCCATGCCAGTTCATTGCAGCACTTGCCAGGGTCTTTAAATGACTCGGGAATAGCACCTGGAAATCAACACTCATTGCCACTTGCTTGCTAGAGGCATGATTGCCTTCAGCAGGCTAAGTGCTCTCCATTTTTGTTAACACTGGTCCACTGGCAGGTCGTCTGACAGGGAGGGGGACAAAAAGCAAAACAACTTGATGCATGTTTCAGATTTGACTTGACTCCATTTTTGGCTTAATGGAAAGCACTTTGCTCCACCTCTGCATGGACAGAGGATCAGTGGTGATGCATAAAGTGCCCCCCCTCAAACTCAGAACTGGCTTTAGGAGGAAAAGAGGCTTTCACATTCAGTGCCTGCTCTCTGCTCGTAGGCCTGGATCCATCTTGTTGTGGCCTAGGGAGCATGGTGGCTTCTGCCACAATTAAAAACAGATCTTTTAAATTCACAACATCATTAGGAGTGATAATGATCAGTTCATTTCAAGACTCTTTGTCCATGGTCTGCCAGTGCACCCAGTGCGTTTGGCCTGTGCTGTCACTGGTATGCCTTGTTAATTACTTGGGGAGGATGCTAGTGGAGGATAAAGGCAGAGAGTTGTACAGGGTTAATAAGTTAATGTGTTAATGGATCTCCCTGTTGATAAGAGGGGATTGGGGTTGGGATTTTTGGATGAGTAACCCACCAGCTGTGAGGTGGATGTTTGAGAAGCTTATCTGTGAGAATCTCAAAGAACTTTTTTGTAGGGGTTGTCTCTATGCTATTAACATGTCATGCGTAACCCAACCTCCTGCCTTTTTTATTTAAGAAAAAAACATTTAGAAGGATGCTTGCATGTTTAAGATTTGAAAATGAGACTTTATTAATGGAGGCTGCGTTTAATTTGGACCTCTTACTTTGCCATGTAAAATATCTGGATGTCAACTAAGTCCATAAGGTTTGGTGCCTATAGCGTTTGAGTGCTTACAGGGCTGGAGTTAGGGCTATCAGACTTCAGCAATTGTAAGACCCTGCTCCATATGGACGGTTGGAGTTGAGCAGTGGTCTAAACCGCTGAAAGTGCTGTTTAAGGCAGGTGCTCCAGAGGCCCTGCCAGGCTGGTTTTGATGGTGGTACGAATGAGTGTGTACGGTTTATAGAGAACGGGATTGGCGTTCAAACACTATGAGGCTCAGGGCTGAGATTGATGAGGCTTTGGTCTACTCGATGGCGTCTCCGGCTCATTACTGCTACCCCAGGACAGTGGAACAGCTGGACGCCGCTCCCCGCCATATGTCTGCGTGTCATGCACCACTGACTGCTCTTTGCGCTTCTTTATCCCACTTTACAGATTGGCCTCGAAGTAAACAGGACTCCACCGACTTCTTTCTGCTATCCCGACTTCCCTACCACCAGCTGCTTTGAGCATGCTCTGGTCACTGGGCACCTAGTGCATGTGTGCATCTGTCAGTGCATGCTTGTGAAGGAGGAGACGTCAATCTTCTATTACACCAGAATATTGTGTTACCATACTCTGCTGGAGCAATCTTTCACGTTCGCTCAGTGTTCGTGTCAGGTTGACACTCCTGTTCTGTGAATTCCTCCCAGGGTCTAGGGCACTGGTTCCCTGTTTTTGCCTGGTGTGCCTGTAAAACTACCTTCGACGTTGTTTTTCATGTTCAAACACAGCCACTTAGGATTTCTCTGATAACTCAAGCTCAAAAGTCTAGTCTGTTTAATAGGCAAAGAAGTAAAACACATTCCTATAGGACAGTTGAGCTGTTTTGTCAGATTACAATTAAATGGTTTAAATACAATAACAATATCTGTTTTTCACAATTTTTGTTTTCCTCTGAGCTTTCATGTTTTTGTCCCACACAAAGTTTAGTGGATGTCAACCCAAATATCGCTTCAGTGCCACTGTATTCCGTACAGTGCTATTACTGAAATCCATGTCATGTGAGTACGGTAGCAAGGTGAGATTGGTGCAGATTGTTTGCAAATGTTGACATTTTACCAGTGCAGTTACATTCAGATGGCATATTTAATCGAATGTCCATTCTACATGATGTAAATTGTTACAGTTTCACACTGCATTACATTTCTAGGTATAACAGTTATGACAAAACTTATGACAGGGGAAGATCTTCAATCCGTGTGCTGATTAAACCAGTATACTGCCCACTACTAGGTAACTGTGAAATGCCTCTGTAATCAGTTGAGTTGCCTCTGTAATCAGTTGAGTTGCCTCTGTAATCAGTTGATTTGCCTCTGTAATCAGTTGTGTACTCCAGCTTTATTATTGGTAACCAATATATTGCTGTAAAGCCCCTCCTATGAGCATTTAGCGCTGGCTGACACACTGACCCACTACTGCACGTGGAGCTTCGGCTTATCAGTAGTTTAAACACTGCACTGTTTATTTATGGTGTCTATCTTCCGAGATAAACCAAGAAAATGTCAACAAAGCACACGAGTTAAGTGCACCCTTCTGTGTGTCAATCTCAACCCTCGGACCTCTACCATTGAAAAAAACATTTCCCTTTATTTGCAAATTTTTTGTACGACCTTTGCTGTGAATGGGAAGTCATTCCTTCTCTCTGTAAAGCTACAAGTGTTTGAAAATATGTGGTGGTGTTGCCCAGTACAAGAAGGAGTGACTTGACTGACTTGCATGGTGCAGCCAGAGAGCCTGTGCCAAGCTTGCAGATGGAAATGTACTGAAGCAAATCAGGCTAAGTGGCCCCTGGCCAAGATCACTGAATCCAGCCGTGGCCTCGTGGTCTTAAGTTCACCCCGATCAGTCGCTCAGATCAAATCTGCTCTTGCATGTTTTGAAACCGGTCCCCACTCCATCCATTCAGCTTCAAACAAAGGCCGTAGGTCCTAGATCTTCCATAGGCAATGCCCTGACCCTGTTAACACACCAGTTCCAGTTTCACTCTTTGCACTGTGAACAGGAAGAGTGGAAAAAAGAGGCAAAAGGTTGAGTTTCATGCTGCTGTGCTGAAGCTGATTTCTCTCCTTAGTGTGAGAAGAGTGTTATGGGTGTGTTGCATCTCATGAGTCACACTGAGGCTGTTGAGTAGAGCGTGACACCAGGCACGTCAGCCTGACCCTGACCGCAGTCTGATAATGAGAATAGAGCTATCTGGCTTTAGTTCAGGGACTGGACTAAAAAAAAAAAAAGATTTATTTATTAAGTTTAGTGTCAGGAATTTCTACCAGAAACATATGTTTCAGTAAATCACAGTACAGTGCTCTATGTACTGTATATATACATGTTGTCAACAATATTTTAGTTGTCTTATTTTTTCATCATTTGAACAAGAAAAAAAATTAATGATTACCAACCTAATAGAAATTCCTCAAAATCACTTGGAATAAAACTTAGTTACTGCTTTAGGGATACATGTTTTTTGCTCAGGACCGTTTTAGATGATTGTTCTCAACACTGCACTGACACTGATATGGTGGTGTGTTGTGCTGGTGCTAGTGGATCTAACACAGCAGTGTTGCAGCACTCCAAAAGGTCCCAAAGCTCAATAAGTCCAGGCTGAGAACCTTACATACTATCAGGTATTGGATATCTGATGGCTGCTGAATGCCTTTTGACCAGGACATTGATTTTTTTTTTTTTTAAGAAGGTGGAGTTTTTAAAACCTTACTAATGCACAACCCTTATTTTAGCAAGTCGTTAACTTTCTTCAAGTACTGTTTGTAGCTTTTGTGTGCTGATTCAGTGTGAGCTCGACACTGCCCCCTGTCAACACCAAAGTGCTGGCTCTCATATCCCCATCTCTGCACGTTTGATCTAGCCTCAGCAAAGGCTATGGGAGCTGCTAAATTATTTAGGCCTCCTCTTTTTTGCCAGACCTGTGCTACGCTGACCCCACTGAGCGCCAAACGTGTTCCCTGCCTCTGGACTCCTGACCCCATGGTCAGAAGGTCATGGGTTCAGGACCCGGCTGAGCAGTTAGCTGGCCTCCACACACCTGAGCTGGTCGGCTGACTCAGGTGACCTGGGCCACCACAGAGTCAGTTAGAGGCAACAGCATGCACTGCTTGTCAAAAGTAATGGGACACTTAGCTTTTCAAAATGTTTAACATGCTTATTCATGTTTTCAACAGCTGTAAACACTAGGTTTATTGTTAGGTAATCTTAAGACTTCTCTTTCAGCAACAATTAGGGTGTAACCAGTTTTTTTTTTTTTGGTCCCTCTGAGGTACTCTGGTCTTTGATGTACTCATGTTCAAGGTTTTTTTTTTTGTTTTTTTTTATTTTTTTAGACGGATGACATTGTAGAAGCAGTCTTTGTAGTATATAGTTGGTCTGTAGAAACCAGGCCTTTTTTAACACACAAATATCCTAATAAAATCGTTGCCTGTTGTACTGTCAAAATAGAGAAGACATAAAGGCCATGATTCCACTGTGAGAGGTGTTATTTTATTGAAACACTAGCAAAAAAACAAAACATACCATGGGGAGGACAATATTAGCCCTAGGTATTGTTTCTATGGTAGATCAACCCTCAAAACAAAAACTAAACCTGCATCTTGACACAAATGCAATTTAAACAATTTAAACTAATGAACAATAACATTTAACCCGTTTTTTTCTTTTTTTTTCTTTTTTTTTAGAGAACATTTAAAGCTGCGCATGACTGCTGTGCATTGCCATGCCTCCATACATCAGTGCGAGCGAGTAGCGGGTTGTTATAACTAGTCCATGCTTTGCATTGCGGTGGTGATGTAAGGCTTGGATAAAGCTGCTTGGCCATGGAAACCCATTCCATGAAGCTCTCTACACTCTGTTCTTTAGCCTATCTATACTGACGGTTGGCTGTGGAATATTTAGTAGCTAGGAAAATTCACGACTGGACTTGTTGCACAGGTGGCATCCTACCACATTGGAATTCACTGAGCTCCTGAGAGCAACCCATTGTTTCACCACTGTTAATAGAAGCAGTCTGCATGCCTAGGTGCTTGGTTTTATACACCTGTGGCCATGGACGTGGTTATAACATCTGAATTAAATTATTTGGATGGGCGGCTGAATACTTTTGGCAATAACATGTGTGTTGCGTCTTTGCTGTGGCTAACTGCAGCAATGCAGTCTCCAACCCATTGCATAAAGTGTGCCTACAGTATGTGTACAGTAGTCGTGTGTTGCTACGTGCCTTAAGCTGTGCCATTGTGTCCAGCCTAAACTGCTCAGCAGCAGCGTAAACAAAAGCTAGGCAACCTCTCAAGGGGCAAAGAAGCAGAGAAGGGGCTAACTGGAGGAGGAGGAACACGGGCAGGTTACCTGCACTGACTCCTGCTAAATTCCTCAATTATACACACACCAGGGCAGCTAAATGCATTAGGAATATAGACCTATGCACAGTACTCACATAACCATCCACTGCAACACTATTAGAGTCTAATCTTTAGGATATCGGACACATATACTGAAGACACGTTAACTTCATTCTACTACACACAAACACACATGCATAGTTATGCACACAGAGACAAGCCAAAGCAGCTAAACTCCACTGGGGCTAAAACCACACAGCCTGTTATTAATTTTTGATAGAACTCTCCATCACCTTTCTCAGGGACTTCAGGTGACTTTGTGGCATTTAGGGATGTGGACTGTAGGAAACCTGTATAATTACTATTATCTGAATTCCATTTCTGAGCTCTTTACTCCCTGTGCATTCTTCAATCAGCTCTGTATTTAGTACTGACTTCTTGGTGAAGTGGCTCCATTGTGAATTTTTAAATATTTAAAAATCCACTCCGATTTTCATTTATATCACGTTTCCTCATCTTTCCTGAGATATGAAATCAGATCCGATGCACTTTGACTCAACCTGAGTCCATGTTTAAATGCATTAAAGCTATAAACAGATGATTGAGATGTTCAGCCATATCTGAGCCAACAGTTTGCACTGTGACCTTGAACACTGTTCACATCAGGGGTATTAATGGAGAGGTAGGTAAGTGTTGGAGAACTGAATGCCTTGGGAATATATCATCGGTAGCACTACAGTACTGTAGCCTGTCATTTGTGACTCTCAAGGTCACACGCTCTTGTCTACCCCTTTATCTCTCTAAGACAGAAGAGAATGATCTTTGTACAATTGCCCTTTATTAAAGAACCAAATTTTCTCAAATGCCGCTCATTTGCCAGTGATTAACTGTTAATCGCCAACCGTATTATCAAGGATGCAACCCTTTGAAATATCACTTATGAAATGGATATGTGTAGTTCTGAAATCTCAGAAAAACCCTGAGATGCATTCAAAGGCATAAAATAGTTGATATATGCACACTTATGATTGCACACATCAACGGATTTCACGGTTAATACACTGAGACTGTGGAATGGATGGGGCTAGCAATAAATACATATATGAAATGAATGGACCAGAACTGCATTAAGCATACCCTGCTAACAACATGGACACATTGATGATTTTTTTTTTTTGTCATTTGAACTAGTGTTTTTAATTTTTTTATTTATTTTTTTAAACCCACTTCTCTGAACTTTTTCTGCTTTGCTTGCTTTAGCACGTGTTTGAGCTTAATAATGTACTGTTAATGAGTTGATTAGTTGGGTAAGGTGTGTTGGGAGCTGGGAAAACATCAAAAAGCACAGGGAATTGGCCTGAATGTATCATTGCATGTATGCTATACTATAGAGGTATAACAATTAGGGGTATATGTGTATGTAAGCGTTTTTTTATACGCCCACATAAAACAAGGAGCATCTTGTGTTTGCACAAATAACTGTGGTTTGTAATGGGTTTTGTGCATGTCGGTCAAACGACATTTTCATGATAAGGTAAAAAAGCTCAAGACTCTGATAAGCAGGAGACTAACTTGTGAGAGTAGTTCTTCAATTATGATTATAGTGAAACATGATCTGAGTATTGTAAATGGAGTGAAATCGTAGGCGTCTCCACTACTTTATTATACCTATGCTATACAGTACAGCAGGCTCCTGTCATTGTGCTGGAATTTTGGCATTCATGCTGTTTCTCCACACAGACCAGACTGCCTTTTTGTTTTTGCGGATCAGGTAACATACAAAATTTATCCAGGAGAGAGAGGGAGAGAGAGAGAGTGTGTGTCTGTGTGTGTGTCTGTGTGTGTCCCAGGTTGAGATGTCCACTGAGATCAGATGAAAGCATCAGGGCCTGTGACTGATCCATTTGTCCTGATCAGGGGAATTCTACCTCCCTTACTTTCTCTCCAAATCTCTGTCTCTCTGTCTTCCACTGTCTGCATGACCCACTTTCTCAACACCCCCCACCTCCCCCCACCAAGTCCCACCTGAAGACGGCCTACCAAGATCCGGCCAGGGAAAAATGTGTGAGTGCGTGTGTCTTATGGGCAGACTCTATGTTTTTGCCCTTTATTCTGCACTATTTGTGTTTGCCCACATGTAGATGCCCTGGCATTGTGATTGAGGTGAAGTATGGCGAGAATAGCTCAGTCGTGGCATGTTGGCAGGCTTGGCCAGCCCTGCTGAAAGGCTGCTATTCTGGGCCTGTGAGGCGCTTTTTGTCTTCCTCTCCAGAGGAGGTGAGAGCGGCTCTTTCATTGGGCCGGCTGTGGGGAGAGCACAGGGCCTCGCACCCCGCAACCCGGCCACCAGCGCTCTGTCAGCAGAGCTGGCTGAAGAATGGAGCCCTTTGTTGGTCAGGCACGGAGACAGAGCGGGACACGCATCTCGCCGCTGCACAAAGAACACCTCGCTGTTCACACTCGCTGACTTCTGCTGGCGTGACAGCTGATAGACTCGCACCATGCCCCCCCACAGTGGATGGGCTGGTTACAAGTTCAAATAAGCATTTTATTCAATTGGCCAAAAGATTCTGATTCACTACTGCAATCAAAAAGATGGTGCATAAAATACAGGTTTACCAGAATTCACAAACAGGGATATTTCACAGATTTCTCAGTGTTAAGATTCAGACAGAATCATTCAAGAGAAACTGACACTGATTTCTTTATCCTGGTGGTGGTCGAAACCAAGGGTCACTGTGCCTACCATGCAGATATACCCATTTCATTTGTTGACAAAAAGAACCAGTGAACTTACAAGTGGCTTCTGAGCTTTTACAAGTAATATTGGTTAATGACGGAGTCGTGGTGATGTGGTGAAATATCGGCAAAACTGAAAAAATAAGACCCGGGTCACTTCATGGGTCTAGTATCTGGAAGAGAGTTTTGGTTGTCGAATGTATCATGGAGAGACAGATGTATTGACCTACTGTAAAATGTGTCTCAAATGCACCTCAGACCACCTGCTGACATTGTTTGAGTGAGTGTATTTGTTTCTCTTTTGGATCTTGCTTAGGGTTACATTGCCATTTTTAGCTTATCCACAACCAGATGTAATCCTGATACTCAAGACACATGAAGCGACCAGGTGTAAATTGGCTCTAGGTTTTTTGAGTAATATTTCTGCATGTCTGCATTCTGCATGGACACCTTTCCCATAAATGGGCAAAAATGGTTTAGACTAATACCTCTTCTCCAAACTATCATTAAACAAGAGTCTCAGAAAACAGAAATGATATTAACTTGTCACAGTTCATTACGTCTACTCCACTTTCTTGTTTAACTTCTCAAATATGTACTTTGGCCATGTTGAGAAAATGTCATAACCTTTATAACCACCATTACCATGCCCTTTACAGTCTATGAACGTTTCACAACAAGTTTTATAAAGGAGCCTTTCATGTTTTTTAAAGCCACACAAACCGATGTTGAGAATGTTTTTCCCAGACATAGACAGTTTCAGGGCTTATTTCTGGTTTTCCCACAACAGTGACAATGTGCAAAGTTCTAAAAAAATGCATTACTTTTACCAAATTGATGGGGCACTAGTATCCATATTTTCACCTGCACCCCCAAAAGAGAGAGATTTGTCTTGTATGTAGTCATGATAATGCACATGCACTGAAAATGCGGCACAGCCGGGTGATGGAGGACGCTGTGTTTGGGTCTGCTATAGGCGCCTGCGGAAGTTAAACGGGTGAGAGCGAGGGGAAAGAAAGCAGGAGTGCCATTAGCATTCATGGGGCGTTGTTTGGCACACCAGCCGCCCCTCTGCGTCGAATCAGGCGTCGTTGATTAATTTCAGCCTATTAGCACACATCCTCAATCCTCCTCCCACCCCCCTCCGCCCCTCCCAGGTTAATTCCCCACGCCAGCGAGCGAGGAAGGGGGCGAGGGTGTGAGCGATTGGTGCGGGGGGCTGCTGGGGAGCACGTTGTTGTCAGGACTGTATTAATGAGCGTGAGGCTCAGGTCCCGCGGACAGGGGGACGGTGCTGCGGCGGCGGCGGCTCTGCTGAGGCCTGGCCTAGTTTCTGCCCTCGCCGGGGAGCATGAGGATCCAACCACTGACGCTGATCACCTGACAGCAGCCCCACTGCTGCTCAGGCTTGCGTGTTTGTTTGTGTCTGTGTGTGGGAGACGGAAAGCTGGTAAATGAGAGCTGGTAAATGGCTGGTTCGTTTCAATTCTCTGTCCCCAAGTCTTCAAGTGCTGAAAGAGGCATCTCAAGTCCTGTTCAATTATACTTTAATTGATTACTGACAAAACATGTATGTCTTCCATGAGTAATATTTCCAAAGTAAATTGTTTTAGCCTTCCATTAAGCTTTACGTCAGTAAATATTGGGATTAACCTTACCATGAATGTAGTTACACAGCCTGATGATAGTAGCAGCGCCTCTTTTTAGGGTACAAAAGGTCATGTGTGTGACTTAACATAGTGTCTTATATGGCATACCTAGGGTCTTATGTGCACAGTACCCCTCCCATCCTGAAATAATATGACCTGGGTATGGTCGTTTTTGTTTTGTTTGAGTATGGCTGTGTATGTATATGGGATGTACACACGTGTGTGTGTGTGTGTGTGTGTGTGTGTGTGTGTAAACACTGTGTCCACTGTCCACTCTATTAGACACTCTTACCTCGTTGGTCCACTTTGTAGATGTGAAGTCAGAGACGATAGTTCATCTGCTTGTGTTGGCCATCATCTAGTCCTTCTTCTGTGGTCACAGGGCACTCCCCTCAGGACACTGTTGGCTGGATAGTTTGGTTATGGTTATTAATTTTGAGAATATTCTCAGTCCAGCAGTGACACTCCAGCAGCACTGCTGACTCTGATACACTCACACTAGCACAACACACAGTAAAACACCACCATGACCACCAAGTGGCCATGAAGCCTAGTTCCACATGATCAGCGAGAGTACTCAAATAGGCTGTAGCACTGAAGTGACATTGATTGGTATTAACAAGCACAGCATGTGCCATTGAAACATTCCCCAACACCACCTCCACCAGCCTACACTGCTGACACAAGGCAGATTGGGCCAATGGATCCATGCTGTTGGTGCAAAACTACCATTTTGTGCCTCAGAAGAAATGAATATTAATCCAGACCAAGCTATGTTTTTCAGTTTTTAGCTGTTCAGTTTTGGCGAGCTTGAGCCTTGACTTCTTGATTTTGACAGAAGTGGAAACTAATGTGGTCTTTTGGTGTTTTAGCCCATCTGCCTCAAGGTTGGTTGTGCGTTCTGAGATGCTTTTCTGCGCATAACAATTGTATAAAGTGGGTATCTGAGTTCTCACCAACAATCATGCCCCAATTATCACATTTTCCTACGTTCTGATTCATGGGAATGTTACCTGAAGTTTTGGGCTCATATCTGCATTATTTCATCCTCCGCTCTGTTACTACGTAATTGGCTGATTAGATAATTTCATTAATGAATATGATAGGCATTCCTAATTAGCGCTTAACGATATTGTCTGTGTTTATATGTATATGTTTATGTTTATGTACAGGCTAAATACTAAAGACAAGATGCTTAAGACTACTTTAATTACTCTTGGTTGGAGCTGCTTCATTTCAGCTTCCTACTATCAGCTCTGTCAGGATCTATTGAGCGTGGGCTCAGGTGTCAGGTGGCCCTGTGTTCTTCTGAAACAAGTGTTTCAAGGCAAGTGGCTTGGCATGCAATGTGTGGAGCAGTCATGCTGTAGGCTCAGGTCACGGGATATCCTAGTGAAGATATGCAATATCCATTGGAACTGCTGGTGTGTAAGGTGATCTCAGATGTTGTGTCCGCATGTTGACAAGTTTCTGTGCATGTGTAATAGCTCTAGCATGGTCCATTGTTCAGGCGCATGCAGTAAGTTGGCCCACTGTGGCACTATAAATAGCTGTCATCAATATCCTCCTCTCAACCTCCTCAAGCTTCTTCGTCTTCTCAAGGCAGATCCTCTAATGGCATTAAATTTTCAGAAGAGCTGACTCCACTGTGCCACTCCAGGCCCCCGCGCCTGCACAACCAGAGAGAGGAAGAGAAGGAGAAGGGAAGGACAAGCTGAGCAAAAAAGAGCAGAAGGAACCGAAATGGTTTCCTGTAGTTAACGAAGAAATATGCAAACGAACGAAAATGGAGATGGAGCGAGGGATGAAGGGAGAAAGATAAAGAGATGGGGAGATGGAGATAGGATTGATGTCTGGTGTCCAGGGCTACCTGAAGTGAATAATGCAGTAGTGCTTTAATCATTCCCTCTCTCGTTCTGTCTCTCAGTCCGGCCATTAGGTCACACAGCGATTGTGGTGGTCCTGTCCTGGCCCCTCTCTCATGCCCTCACAGCTGACCTGTGTGTTTTTAGCTGTGTCAGACCCATACTAGCATCACCGGAGATCATGACCCCAGCCTCACTCTACAACTTGTCTTCATCCGGCCGATTACTCCCGAGCACTCACCATAATGGGACACAGTCGTCTCTTGTCCGTTGACCCAGAAGACCTTTCAGAGTTCTGAGTGATGTTGTCTGCTGCTATCTCTGAACTCTGCTGCTGCTGACAGTGACTAAAAAATAGTTCTATTGCTAATGAGATGCCCAACTGATTAGCTGTTCCTATATGCACTTATTTTAACATTATGTAAATCCAAAAATCATTGAGGAGACACATCTTCATGAATTTCGATATTTCTATATACTTCCATTCTTTTTTTCTTTTAGACTAGCTTCCTTTTTTTTAAAAGAAAACTGGGAATATTTTTACACCTCAGAAGTTCAGTCTTAGAAGTTGGCTGCATTTTCTGCTAATCAGAATACAAATAATTTCTTATACATTGATTGACAACGTGTGTTCATTGACATTCATTGATTGACATCACCATTTGTGCTTTTCCTCAGTAACATCATTTTGACATTTGCTACACATCCTTTCAGACCCCCATGTCTTTTCACAGTGGAATGATGGACAGAAACATGTAGATTTTCTCAAGGCTGAAGCAGGATTGGAGCTTGATTTTTACGATCATCTCTCAAAGATGAAAGCTCCAGTACTCTCAAATTTATCCAAGCTTTTGTTTTATGTCCAAAAGAACACTGCTTTGTTTATTGGACCTTTTGACTACAATGTGAGGTATTTTGGTGTTTATGAGGAATGTGTGTTTTTTGCAGGGAAGCGGCTACAGGAGTGGATCTCTGTAATCTTGTGCCTCTCGCTCTTCGCTGTCAACTTCTTACTACTGCTCATCAATTTCTCCACAGTGTACATCTATAGAATCATCTTCGGCATTGGTAAGTTAGTGTGCGTGTATTTAGCCTGAATTTTATGTGGCTTATTATGTAGTTGTCTGTGACAGTGTAATTTGTTAAAAGTCTGTCACTAAGTAAGAGAAACTGTCCTGTAATGCACTTTTCTTGTAATGTAAAACTAGCACTCAAAGGAGTGCATGCGGGAAACGATATTTTATTTTTTCATAGAATTACTGCTGATTTGGAAAAGACAAAGTCCCTCCTGAACCTCAGCTGTCCTCTGTAGGAACATAAAGAGGTTGTGCTTTGGAAAAAGGGCTGCACTGCTGAAATCAGCGTGGTGTGTTTCAGTGTACACTCCATCACTGTAATTGCATTTCATAAAGAAGGAACAAATTAAATATTTAGTTTGAATATATTTCTTCTTTAATCAGACTATCTTGGAATTGACTTTAACTGTAGCGAGAACACAAGGACCTCTTCCCATCACTCCCTTAATCTACCAATATTGGTTCTTCCTTACTTTCTCACTCTCTTACTCTCTTGCACTTTGTCATGTTCTTTTTCACTCTTTTACCTTTTTTCGTCTTACTTGCTTTTTCTATATCTACATCTTGTCTTTTTTTTGCTCACTCACTTATTGTCTTCTTTGCTTACTCTTTTTCACTCTGTTTCTCTTTCTTCTCACTTGCTCTTTTTCTCCATACATCTTTACTGTCTCCTTCTCACACATTTTCTCTCTCTGTCTCTGTCTCTGTCTCTGTCTCCCTGTCTCCCTGTCTCCCTGTCTCCCTGTCTCCCTGTCTCCCTGTCTCCCTGTCTCCCTGTCTCCCTGTCTCCCTGTCTCCCTGTCTCCCTGTCTCCCTGTCTCCCTGTCTCCCTGTCTCTGTCTCTCTCTCTCTCTCTCTCTCTCTCTCTCTCTCTCTCTCTCTCTCTCTCTCTCTCTCTCTCTCTCTCTCTCTCTCTCTCTCTCTCTCTCTCTGTGTCTCTCTGTGTCTCTCTCTCTCTCTCTCTCTCTCTCTCTCTCTCTCTCTCTCTCTCTCTCTCTGTGTCTCTCTGTGTCTCTCTCTCTCAGTGGCAGGTATAGTGATGGCAGACTTTGCCTCTGGAATGGTTCACTGGGGAGCTGATACCTGGGGCTCTGTGGACATCCCTGTCATTGGGAAGGTGAGTGAATGACAAGCCAAGGACTGATCTCAGATCACTTTACTGATGACTCTCTGAAAGGACAAGACTGTATCTCTGCTGAAATTGACCACTGAGGCAGATAAATCCTTCAGTGGAAAGACTTTAGTACCGAACCTCGGCTTCATTACACTTCATTCACTTGTAGGAGGTTTGATGCGAATTATTGACCCGCTGCATGTTACAGCTGTTCGCAGGCAGCAGAGAAGAAAGGACTTCTATGCAACAGAGGTTTACCTGTACCCTTATCTCGGCCATCAACACAGAAAAATATCCCAGGATTCTAGTAGTTATGTGATGGCAACAGAATCGCTCTGTTTATGCCTCACCAGAAAGGACAGAGTCTTTTATTTCATCTATTTTGAGTTTCACTAAAAATAGCTTTTCCACTTGAGACTAACAGTACAGCATACAAAGCTTCATGTTTTGACTAGGGCATAATATTAAATTGTGGTGTTTTGTTTTTTGTCCCCCCTCTCCCTCCCCAAAATATTTTTTGACCCATATTGCAATTGTGTTTTTAGTGTGCTTGTGGTAAATTGAGGCCCAAGACTAGCACATTCATTTATTTGGCTAAATGTAGTCTGCCAGATTGCCAATTTACTGGTCAAATTTCCCAAACTTAAACTTGCTATGATGGCACAAAAAATGTAAGAAAAAATTTAAAAGCTAGCTTATTAAGGTGTGTACTTTTTCTCCACCGTAGCTGTGGAGCCTCTTTTTTAAGTTCTCATTCATTTTTTTATTTATTTATTTTTATGAAATTACTGTTTTGGGTCCAAAAATGTTTGTTTTTTATTTATTTATTTTTGCTAAACATTGATCTACACTGCAAGCCCCTAATCCCATGTATATGGTAAAACATGTTAAATGTGGTGGTTGGAAGAGTAATAGGTCTAGCTATGTTTATAAATTGGTGGACAGGACTGTGTGACAGATCAACTTTACAGATTTGGTTGATTGCACCTGTGTTCTCATCTGCATGTTTGTAACAAATGTGACCCCCCCCCCCAACTTCTCACACATATTAATGGAAATTCCCCAAATCCATAAATATATAGGCAAAGCTCATGGATCAGTATTAATGGGCCACATTCTCACACTTGCGCTCATCCTGTGATTTCCCACACGCACTGTGACCTCTTAGCATATCAGTGCGTTTGATTTTAACAAATGACCCCTGTTTAATTTTCATATCAGCCTTTGCTTTATTGGTCTGTTGTGGTTTACCAAGCTCATGGCTGGATGAAGGAAAATGCCACATCCTCTCTGGGGTTTCCCCAGTGCTGGTTTCCTGGAGCTCTGAGTCACCCCCCTCCACCCGCTCTACCTCACAGGGGGGCAGGAATACCCAGGAGGGCCAAATTTATGCAGGCCATAGTCGCCCTCTCTTCGCCCAATCGCTGTAAAGGTCACCTTCTGCCTGTCCAATTAAAAAGCATCTGGCTCTTGCTTTTTGTGCTAGACAGGTAGGAGAGATGTATTTAGGTGTGCTTTTGTGTTTTCATTGACAGGGGTCATGTGTTGTTAGGAAGGGTGCTGGTGTTGGTAAACCCCAGTAGAACAGCTTGCACATCCCATTCCCATTCAGAGTCCTTGCTCTGAAATTCACCCAGCTTTGCTGTTGCTCAGAAGGGTAAAACAGGGCTGGGGATGACCTGTTGCCAGTTGCATTAACTAAATGCAAGTCAAGCTAGTAAAATTTAAATGGTTACACTGTGCACGATAGCTTCAGCATAGTCCAAAGTGATTGCGTTCATTCAGGATTTTATTCTGACCACATTTTCTATGTATTGAAGGCTCACTGCTATCTTTTCACATTTTCTTCAGATAATACATTTGACATTTCTTAGTTCAATTCCAGTGCTTTCAGAAATCTCCTTGGCTCTTTTTGCTCAAACCAATAATTTAACCACGACCGTGCGATACATCTTTGAAATGTGTTTTTCACTACCAGTCAAATCAAAGTATTTGCTTATTTCATGTAGAGACCGTCGAGTTATCCCTGTTGAACATGGCAGAGAAATGCCTATATTTACAGGAGCAGGAACTTTAACATGTAATTTGTCACGCAAAGCCACCAATCACAGACACAGTTTTGTGTGCATTCAAACAAAACTCTCGAATTTATTATTATTATTATTATTATTACTACTATATGTTGTCACAACACAGAGCAGGAATCTAGGCTTATTTAGGTTAAACAGAACTTAACCAGGTACAACATTTATACCAATGATGTGAAGAAATGAGTACTTTACTCGAAACCCTTACTTATAGTAGATGATGACTAATTAAACAGATTCTTTGCGCCCAATAAAAATACACTTATCAGTCAAAAAATGTTGCACTCATAAGGAATCAACAGATAGCAGTGAAACTTGTTGGGTAGCTTTGACATCATGAGATATGTAAATGATTCATGTTAACCACTCCGCTACGCACGTGATGTAGGCAAGGACAGACCTAATCCCTGTACCTGACTGACTATATAAGGTTGTCGTATTACACATGATTGTAAGTTAAGTGTGTGTGCGTGTGTACCATCAAACCGGTGTGTGAAGGGAGCGTGGTCAGCGGCGAGATAAATGGTTGTCACACGACACATGTCCAGAAGGCCTGGTGTTACTCCACCACCACCACCCCTGCCACAAAATCAACAGGAACTCAATGTGAGAATGTGAGAATATTCAAGCTGCATGGGATGGATTATCACAGGACACCTTTAGGAGCCTATAAAACTTGTGGCCCGATGCAGTTCTGAGAGACACTACTTCTGCATGTGTAGCTAAATAAATATTGCCCATATTAGTCTAAATTGATTATTTATTGTTCCTGGTAACTTTTATCTACCTTATGAATAGCATTGCAATCAGACAATTCCTTCTGGGTGCAACTATTCTTTAGATGAGGAGTGTATATTACTAAAAGGGAGTGTTGGGGGCCTTACTGTTTCAAGGCTGTATTTGTTTTTAGCTATCTCAGACAGTGTAACTGATTGACTGCAGATGGTGAAATTGTTATTTTGTCAGGAGTCCGTATTTTCTGGGTCAGGGGTCCAGGAGATGTGATCTGGCTGCATCAGTGTTAAGTAAGGGAAGCGTGATGAATGCAGATTTAAACTAAACTCTGAAGGGTAGAGGGTTGGTGGTTTAAATCAAGACTGCCCAGTCCTGGAGATTTGCCACCTTGCAGAGGACCAATACTGTAACCACGATCGGAAGATAAAAGGGTAGTCTGTGTTGAGTGTTGCTCTATGGCCGAGGCGGGCAGTATGAACAGGCCGTCCAGCACCCCTGTGTTCCGTTCCGAGGGGGGCGCTCCCCGCTCTTTCATCAGCGTCTGTCTGCGGCGGTAAACGGCTCGGTTCGCGGCTAGGAGGGTGAAAAAGGAGGAGGAGAAGGAGGAAGACTTCCTCTCGGCTCCACAGCCACCGCCGATCCTTCTGCTGTCGAGGATAATTAGGATCCGCCACCTGGGAGTGATCGGACTTCAAAAAGAGCGAGGGAATTTACGGCCCCTTCAGAACGCAGCGCTCTAAGCCCCTTTAACCGGCAGATTAAAGGCAGCACTTAGCGGCCGCCTATATACGGCTTTCTGTCCGCGCGCTCAAACACCGGGAAAATAGCGGCAACTTGAGGGAGAGTCGCTAATGAGCGTGATTAAATGGGCACTCAAGAGTGAGGAGCGCTGGGGAGAGAGAGAGCAGGGGAGAGGGAGAGAGAGAGAGAGATACAGACCGAGTAGAGGCGAGAGAGAAAGATGGAAAGAGAGGAAAAATAGAGAGGGAGAAAAACAAAAAGGAAAGGAGTGAAAGAAAGACAGATAAAGGACGTTAAAGGAAGAAACACGAGAGAGAGAGAGAGAGAGAGAGAGAGAGAGAGACCGAGAAACGAGAAGAGAAAAAGAGAGTGAGAGAGAAGGTAAAAAGAGACAGAAAGGAAGAGGGAGAGAGACAGGGAGAGAAGGGAGAGGACAAGAGAGGGACCAGGTTAAGGGCGGGGGAGGCCGCGCGCCTGTCAGCCGCCTGGTTGCCACGGCAATCTGGAGATGGCGGAGTCGTGATTAGGCGCGAGGCGTTGGCGAGGCGAGGCGCGAGGCAGGGCGTTAAACGGTGCGGGATTAGCGGCGGAGAGCCACCGGGTGGCCGGAGAGTCCTACACATGCGCGCGGCGGGCCGTCTGCAGCTTAGCGCTCTTTTAATCTCGCGCGCGCGGGGCCGAGAGGGGGAGGGAGTGGGAGGCGAGCGGAACGGGAGGGAAGATAATTGTCGAAATATCAGCAGATAGTTTCCCGCGCTCCAGCAGAGTGTCTCCACGCGCTCTCAGATATAGGTGTGATTGAGTTCGGTCCACAAACACGCGATAATGACATTTTCCCCCCTCGCGCCTCCCCTCCGAAACCGCTATGGTAATGCGCCTCCAAACGACTCCTGCTTTTTGTGTGGGAAATAAATTACCTTCATTCTTGTGGGGTTTTATTTTATTTCTCTCTCTCTCTCTCTCTCTCTCTCCCCCCCCTTTTCTTTCTCTTTGTGCTTACGCGTTTCTTTCCCGCGCTCCCTTTCATTTTGCGACACCCGCGCGCTCACAGGCGGGGCGCCCGTCTCAAAGCAGCGCTCCCGGGCCTGAGTGACAGGAGCCGCTGGGTTCAGCTTTTTCATGATGCGGGATCTGAGCGGCGGGGAAGTGCTGTTTTATGCCGGGTTATCTCGCCGCTCCATAACTTGTAGCTCACGCGGCCGCGGCGCTTTCATTAGGCTCCGCTAACGCCGGCACACCAGTTTAACTCTATCAACCAAACATCAACCCTGAACCCACACCCACCCCTGACTTTCAGGAGGAGACAGTAAACACGCGTTTCAGAGCTGTTTGTTAAAGCTAAATTCCCTGCGTTCCCCCTTTTCAGTGCTCATAAACTCACACTTGTCCTTCAGGTACAATTCCATCAAAGCCCTGATTTGGTACCACAGGTGTAAGAGACTGACTCCCACAAGGAAGTGCGTCTGTTGGAAGAGTGTTGGTGTGATCAGTTTGTGTGGTCAGCAGATGATTTAGCCTTTCATTAATAAAGGGCATCATGTTTCATGTGTAGCAACATATCAAACTAAAGATCCTGCTTATCTTGTCCTGTCTGTCTGTCTGCTGATTTCCCTCTGTCTCTTTCTGCCTGCGGTCTGTCTAGGCATTTATCCGTCCGTTCCGGGAGCACCACATTGACCCAACGGCCATCACGCGGCATGACTTCATTGAGACCAATGGAGACAACTGCATGATCACCATCCTGCCTCTCGCCCACATGGCCTACAAGTTACTGTCTTACACACCAGGTGACTTAGCCTTTGTAGTTGCTGAGAAGTCGGCAGAGAGCATGATTTCACTGTGACTTGCTGTCCTTTGAGTGAATGTCATGTTATGTCAATCTAGGCTACCTCCACAGGATAAAATGCTTCTCGTCCTGTACAGATGATCGAAGCTTTGTGCTGAAAAGACAAAATGTGTGTTTGATTTCAAGCAACAAAAAAAAAAGTGACAGGACCACAATATACCAGGCTGTTGCTAGGATCTGAAAACATCAGCTGCTCTGGTTAAACCTCGTGCATTTATGCAGTTTGTCTGTTTTATTGGTTCTCTTTTAGGCAGTGGCAGACTGCAGTATCTTGATTTTTATGAGCCTACATTGACCCCACACTGTTAATGATTTATGTGATGACGAGGGCTTGAGTAATGGAATGTTGGTTTTATTTAGTTGTATAAACTCAATTATGATATCTAAAAGTGACTGGGCAAACTTGGCTAAGTGGTTGAGTTACGTTGTCATGGCTCAGTTTTGAGTCCTGTAATGAGCTTTGTCCAGCCTCAACTTAACTGAATATTCATTGTTTTTTTATAAAAATATAATTACCAAAAACGTAAAATTGAATTCGATGAGCGCAGATCATGGCCTAGTACAAAAGTTATAAAGCTAATTCTTTAACATTGTCAATGGAACATCGAAATCATTCCACTCAATGACTACAAAGGTGTTGCATCCACAACTTAAAAACTTGAGGAAAATCTTGTAAACAGTTTACAGTTCTGGATTCCTGTAACTTGTACAAACCAGCCTGCATTAACAGTACAGCTCGCTGAGTGTAGAGTTCAAGTTCAGCAGATGGTGTGTAAGCTCTGTAGGTGAGCCTGCAGCTCAGGGTTCACCAGGTAAAGGTCAGTTGTAAATCAGCCAAGCACAGCTACGGCGAAAAATAGCCTATTAAAAAGCAGAACACTTTTATTTTGATTTGCATGTGGTCAGTCTCATGCTCTCGCTCTCTCTCTTGCTCTTTCACTCTCTTGCTCTCTCTCTCTTGCTTGCTCTCTCTCTATCTCCTCTCTCTCTGTCTTGCGCTTTTAGATGCCCTTGTGGAGTCCTACCCCTGGGAGTGTTTCGTCTTTGCGCTAGCGGTTTTTGTGACCATGACTAATCAGATCCACAAGTGGTCTCACTCCTACTTTGGCCTGCCGTGTTGGGTCACTCTGCTGCAGGACTGCCACCTAGTGCTGCCCCGCAAACACCACCGCATCCACCATGTGTCCCCTCATGAGACCTACTACTGCATTACTACAGGTATATACACACAAAAACACACACACTCGCATTTTGCACTTTACATTTGAAGTTATCTTTATAGTCTCCTTCTGTTCTATAGTCTGTCCGAACAGATTTCACAGTGTTTTCCTGCATATAAATATCTACCATATTTAGAACTTTGACACACCAAGCCT